>CM076578.1:1837655196-1837962397 GCA_034641835.2 Pinus albicaulis
CCATCAAGACAATCATGAAAGATGAAACCTATTGATATAGGAGGCTAACAGAAGCAAGTACAAAACCACCTTGAGCTAACAAGACTATTTATCATTAATTTGCATGAAAAACAATTTAATCTTGCTAGGGTCACCTTTGAGATGTCTACAAGTACCATTGCAGATGCTATAGGAATACCAAGTGTGGGAGAAAAGTGGTTCAAGCAACCAAACCCAGACATGAGTTACTTTGAACCATACCTTAAGCCTAGGTATAAATATCATCACAAGTCCATCTTCCCCTTTTCTCATCTGCTTGATATACATGCACCCATGATGAGGATAATCATGAAGTATTTCACATGTGAGGGAAGGTTTTCCTTCCTATACTCCTACCACATCCGTCTTCTTATGCATTTCACTAGGGTTAGGATGCTGCACATACCATATTATCTTTACCAAAGCATTGAAAATATGGCTTACATTGTGCAAAAGAGAGAATACAATCAGCGAATGTAGAGCCTTTTTCATCATTCTCTTATCAAGACAGTGGTTATGCACCAACTACAATAGAAAATTATTCCATGGGATACCTTCATTGCCAATGAGGTTTTCACTGCTCCACGTGGCCATCATCAGCAAGATATCCCTTCCTCATCTCATCCTCCCATTCCTACTTCTCCATCACATCCCACAACTCATGCATCACCATCCACTCACATTCCTTCACCTCAGATGATCCTTCCACATCACCTTTCCAACCCTTCACCCTCATATCATGATGACACAACATCAAACAATGATAAGAACATTGAGACAGATGGCACTAAAATGAGTGACATTGAGCGATTTCCTTTGACATACCGGAGGGGCTACAAGAATGTGTTCGCTGCACTTGAGATGCAAGAGGCCATGCCTTCTACATCAGAAAAACAACTTGATAAGGGTAAGGAAAAGGTTGCAGAGCGGGTCATCATTGAAAGGGAGGATGAACATGAAACTAAAAAAGATTTTTAAATTATTTACCTTGAGGATGAGGATGAGGAGAGGATCACCAATATTTTGATTAAGAGCAAGGATGCTAAGATTAGTGAGCTACAATATAATCTTGGTAGGGGAAATAATGTGGTCAACTATCTTGAGTTAGAAAACCAATAGTTAGAGACAAAGCAGGACATCAGTGAGGTCAGGGCAATCAGAGCTCAGAAGGAGGCCGAAAAGGCCAAGGCTTTGCTAGATGAGACCTTGGGGACTTTTGATGACAGTGAGGATAAGGAAGAACAACTTCCTAGGAAGAGACCAAGGACAATTGGGTTGAACAAGGCTTTAGCCTGGGAAAGAGAGAAAGAGACAGAATTGGCAGCGCAGCTCCCTCCAAGCGAGCTGCTTGCCATGGAAATCAACTATGATAGAGAATCATGGCTAGAGAGGGAAAAATTACACCTAGAGGTTCAATTATAGAAGGCCAAGAGAGACACTGACATGCAGAGAAATATGGAAAAGCATTATTCCATGAGGAACAAGATTGCAAGGGTCAAGCTATAACGAGACCTTGCAAAGATTCAAGCTCTAAATGAGGAAACAAAGAAGGAAAACTCAAAATTCTTTCTGATGTGTCCCTCCAAGCATCCCAACCATGATCAGCAAGCTAGTTTTCAAATTTTGGCACCTTGTGCACATTTTTATTTTTGATAGTTTGGCTTGCAGAAAAAGGGGCCAAACGTGCAACGCCACTAGCGTTGTGCTATTTTTTGGGGCACTCAAATGAAAAATTCCTTGAATATTCATGTTCCTCATGCCGAGGACATCATCCTCAGAAAATTTCAGATCATTTGGAGCAAAATTGGTCTCTCAAAAGGGTCAAAAACTACCTAAAAATCACCTTTCTGCCCTCTTTTTGGCACTGGCCCTGCATGCTGAGCAGTCTTGGGAGAAGGCATTTATCTGGAAACTAGACAGGATAGGATTTCCAATGAGATATCATGGATTTCATTTGGACAGCAGGAAGGCCTCCGAAACTCAGTTGCAAAACAAGTGATTTTACAGTCTTGGCGTTGCGCCCTTGTACCTTGGCGCTACGTCCTTACCAGAAAGTAAAAAAAAGACATCAAAAGTTATTGAAAAATATATTTTGAAGGCCTTAAGGACAAATATCTCCAAATTTAGCTTAGAAGTTATGTTAGAAGTTATTTTTTCATTAAATGAGTTTTGGATATTTTGCGTTGGGCCTTGCATGGTCTCAAAGGTCAAAATACATTAAATGTGTAATGAATGACATTTGAAACCCTACCTAGGGTTTACCTCCTCACTTGGAAGATAAATACTGCATGGATGCTTCATAATTTTGTTGGTTGATTGTTGAGATGAAAATCACATAGACTTTGAGTGGTGAAGAGTTTTTGGCTTTGGAGCTTTGTAATTGTCTTGGACTGAATGAAATGGAGCAAGCACATTTGAAGGATTCATGGAATTTGTCAAATGGTGATGTTATTCCAATTTAGTAATTGTTTCCTTTTGTTTCCCATATTGTTCATCTTTTCCCTTGCAATAGAGCATAAAATTTTGGTTAAGATATGCTGCTAGAGGTACCTTAAGTCTGTTTGCCTTCTATTGTTCAAATGTTTTCCTCTGTTGAGTCTAATTAGAGAATTCTTGGTTGCTCTGTGGTTCCACTTAGTTTTTTGTCGTGAAAATGATTTAATGGAGTCGAGCCAAAGAATTTTATGGTATGCCCTGTCCTTTGGTGTAGCTTGAAACATTGTTTTTAAGGCCTTTTCTTTGAAGTTTACTGATTAGGGTTTGGCTAAATAAGTTTATGGTTTTCCCTGTCCTTTATTCCATCTTGAATAGTCACTTTGAAGGTATTTTATAGTCTAATTGAAGAATTTAGGAGTTTCCTACTCTTTGATCATCACTTATATGTTATCTTAAATGTTTTCTTTCTCTGAAGGTGAATAACTAGAGAATTTAGGAGTTCCCTGCTCTCTAGAGTTTGCTGGATTGTTGTTTTAAAGTTTACTTGGTGAAGCTAGGTCAAAGAATTTTATGGTGTGCCCTGTCCTTTGATTCTTTCTTAAACATAGTAATCTTAAATACCCTTCTTGTTCTATTATATGTTGAAGGATTCTTAATTGCCCTTTAAACCTACTACACTCACAACTTAATGTTCATTTCACTCCCACAAAAGCTATTAAGATCCATTTGGCTTTGTCAACTTGCCCTATGAAACACCCTTTATTTATTGATGTACTCTTCAAACCTTTTATAGACCCCATATCCCAATGGTTTGATTTTATCTTACTCTATATGTTCTACTTAACAAGCAACCCAACCAAACAAAACAAAACAAACAAACCCTATCATTATAGCTAGCCTAAAATCAATACCCTAAATCAATCAAGTCACATATTTTATCAAATATAGAGAGATCCTTCTCTGAGTCCGGGAAGGCTAGGTCCTAGGACTCCAAAGTTGGTTTGATGTTACCCTTGTCTATTTGGTCTTGCCAATCTGACAAATAACAAGGACCTAACATAATGGCAATCATGGTCGGACCACTTATTGAAAATATTAGTGGTACATATAGAACTCAGAAAACCTAAAAATATTTCAAGATTGGTATCCAATTGTTGATGGTGGACAACAAACAAAGCCTCAAAAAATCATCCACCTAGCGACTCCACAACTCCCAGTAGGCCTAAATACTCCACTGGTAGAAGAATCTAGATAGGTTATAAACATGTAGTAACCCTTTCCTCTGACTGATTGACAAAGATGAATCCAAGGATACAACGCAGGTATGCTCCAATGAACAGAGATCACAGTCCTGGATTTCCCCACAAAATTCCTCACATAAATTGGGACACAAACTTGCCTAGGTTTCAAGATGAAAAGTTTGATGACCCCTTATTACATCTGATCAAATTTCATATACATACATGGAGGTTAAAGGTTGAATGGCACGAGGATTACCTTATGAAAATTTTCATGATGACATTAGAAGGTAAAGCAAGGGAATGGTATGAAGGCCTGGACCGTGGCACTTTGTTTTCTTTAAAGGGTTTCCACAAGGTATTTTATGAGCATTATAAAGAAAATTGTCCATATTTATCATTAGTTGAAAATTGTTGTGATCAATTTGAAGACCTCCTACAATACCTTGTAAACATTGATGAAGATTTGGGAAATTGGCATCCTGAATAACTATTAGAGGAAATTCATGCATTTCATACTCAAGTTAACTGTCATGACAACCAAGAGGAGTTGGTTGAGGATGAAATCAATTAAGGAATGGAAGAAAATCCACAGGATCTCTCTGAAGGGACAAGTGATGATTCACCATCTCTTCTATGTGACGCTCAAGAAGACCGTCAGCCTTATGACCAGCCTTCATGAGAGAAAAAAGGAAACTGAGTTTCTGTCTAAAGAAATTGGAAAATGCCTCCTCTTTTAACTGAAGAAGAGGTGGAATGTCCTTCTCAAAAGCATCCTAAGCACAACAAAATGGAACAAGAAGTAGTCCTGAATGAAGCCCATGGCTTAAATTCTCATAGCTAGGTATTATTCAGAGATCCTTTTGTTGGTTTCTTAGAGACATTTAAAGAGGAAGTAAAGTATGTCAGGAACAATTTTTTGTATATTTTAAAGAAAATTTGGAGTACTATTGTTTAGAAGAAGGAAAAATGGGAGTGGCCTTTCAGCATACCTAAAAGGCTGAGTAAAAATCAATCATCTAGTCACTTACTTGATTAGTAACATTAGAGGAAAGAGTTCACTTAGTGAATATATGCCTCCAAGTTAGAATACGATAGATAGGTATTGCAAATAATCTCAGCACTATGAGCATCTTTTTAGTTTTAGATTTTTTTGACAAAAAAGAGAGAAAAAACAGAGAAAAGAAGAAAAAGAGGGCAGAAAAAAAGAAGAGGTAAAGCCCCATACTAAAAAATAATATGTCTAAAAGTGTGCAAGTCCAAATGCCACTACTTTTGAAAAAATAAAGTCTTGTTCAGTCATAGTCTAACCATGATTGAACATGTTTTAAATTTCTTCTGATAAGTTAGAAAATGAAGATTTGCCAACTATTTAAACTTTGCTTATCACTAGACTAGATTAGGAAAAGATACTGGTTCCCAAAGCTCAAATCTGAGCCAAAGAGAAAGGAGAGGGATGAGTGACAAGTTTTGAATTATAGCCCTCAAGTTTCTAGTTTTACTTGTGCAAAAATAAAAACTATGTGCAGCTTGTCCAAAATGCCATAGCTCATGACAAATTAGAATGATTAACCTTGATTTGGTCATGTTTTGAATTTTATGTTGATATATTAGAGAATGAAAATCTGTCAAACTGTTTAATCTTGACAGATAAGTAGATTAGGTAGAGAATAAAAGGGGCTCATCAATCTAATATGAGCCTTTGGATGATATAAGAGTAGAAATAGATAGTTTTTATGCTTTCAAAAGAAAAATGATGTCCAGGGTTTGCCAATCCAAATGCAACCCAATGAAGAGAAAATGTTAGGAAAAGTATGATGGGTAGGTAGGGTTGATGATTGAAGCAAGTATGTTTTTTAGATTTAAAGATCATAGCTTTCAAGAACAAAAGAAAGATCAGCATTGAAAAATGAAGGAAATCAGCAAGAATGTGAGGTATCTCATCTATAAAATTAGAGATATGAGGTTCTTAAGACCTCTTGAAGGAGCTGCCCTCCCCAAGTGGAGCCACTATTAGTCATCGGTATTTTTCACTATCTTTAGATGACTATAGGATGTTTATAAATTTCAGAAAACAATATTCCTTGAATATCTTGAGTTTTAGAATTCTCACTGCCTTGATTATCCTTATAAACCTATTTTCACTATTTCTTATTTGGTCTTCTCAAGGTCACCTTGTTACTCTTAAAAGACTCATTATGGACTTTCACCCTTTTTTCCTGCCTATAGCCTCATTGCCCTATTTTCCCCTTGTCACTGAACTCCACCTTCCCTCTAGGGCTTCCTATAGCTAACTCCTCCCCATGTCCCTTTGGGCACAATGACCTATAACAATACTATGTTTTCACTTGAAAATCTCCAGGTCAAAGTTCAGCCAAAATCAAGTCAAAGGACCCCCCCACTAAGTCATTAGGGTTTTACATTGTTTAAGGTCATGCTTAGATGTTTCAGGTACTGCTTTTCCTATGCTAGAATTTGGCTCAGATGTAATAGAATGTCAAGACATGGTTATTCAAGAAGGACCTAAAATTTCCAAATAAGTTTGTCTTATCAGTTCAAAACCTGCAAATGAGAAAAATGGAAAAGTTTTGCACTTTTGTAGGAGTGTTGAAAGATTTATCAGCAGAAATTACTGATGATGGGAACTGTCTACTCCTGAATGAAAACAATTTACAGCAAGGGAAAGGGAAACACTTAGTATTGAAGATGATTAGGGTTTATACACTTGATGATCCAGTTGAGTGCCAAAACAGTGATCACTTGCAGAAAATGACATGGAGAAAGAACACAAGGCCAAGCATGAAGGAAGTTTATAAGAAAAGATTGATGGAATATGGAAAAAAGGTGAGGTGAACTGGACAGAAATGAATGAACTTGAAAAGGCTATAGAGAACTTATAAGACAACACTGATGATTGTTGTGAAGAAATGCAAACATTTAGGGTTTTGAAGAAAGTGGTGAGAGAAGGTGGAAGAGTTAAGTTGAACCTTATGGTGGAAACTACAAAAGATTTAGAGGATTCTACTATGTGACTAAATCCCAAAGGTGCCAAAATGAACTTTTCATGCCTCAATGAACAAAATAAAAGTGAACTTCATGACTGTTAGAGTCCCGTGATTTAGCATATTGGTAAACCAAATGCATAGGATAACATCAAACCAGTCTTTGGAGTCCTAGGACCTAGCCTTCCTGGACTTAGAGTGGTCTCTCTCTATTGTATGCAAAGGATGTGAACTTGTTTTCTTTTAGGGTTTGATTTTAGGCTAGTTGTTAAGTATAGGGTTTGTTTGATTGTTTTGGTTGGGTAAGTTGGTCAAGTAGAATAGATGGAATGAGGAAATGTTCAAGTCATTGGGCTATGGAGTCTATAAAAGTCATGGAAATTTCAACAATGGATCGGGGAGCATCACAGGGAAAATCTAGCATGGTCAATGGATTTTCAAGGTTTATGGGAAATGAGATGGACATCAATTTTGTGAAAAAAAGTAGGGCAAAGGGAAATCAAGAATCTTTTGTCAAATACTTAAAACAAGAAGGGAATTCAACACTATTTATCATAAAGAAGTAATCAATAGATAGGGCACACCAATAACTCTTTGATTCCACTTAAAAAAATAAGCATTTCAGACAAACATTCCAATGAAATATAGAAAGCAAGAAACTCATTTAACTTCTAGTGATTTCACCTTCAAGGTTAGAAAACATTCAAGATACACATAAAACTTTAATCAAATAAGATGGAATGCCTAAACATCATTGATCATATCTATGAAGATCTCTAAAACAATTATTCAAGCATGGACAAAGGGTATGATATAAACATAGCCTCTTTGGCAGACCTAATTAATGGTACTTTGGAGAGAGACCTCAAGAACAGTTTTTAGTGACATAAAACAAGCAGAGCTAGCCATAAATAATATTTGATACCTAATGTATTAAACCATTCATGAAATAAACAAGCTTAGGGGGTCTAGAGAGAAATTAAGAATTCTCTAAAATGTCCTAGTAGAGGAAAACATAGAGGCATTGAAGAACAAACAGAGCTAAGGTGCTTTTGAAAAACATTTCTTAGTATAAATCCTTTGTTCTATTGCAACATAGAAATATGGAAACACAATGATACATGAGAAAACAATAACTAAATACAAGCACTTCACCATTAACCAAGCTCAGGGATTCTGCAAGCAAGCCTCCTCCATCAACAAGAAAAACAAGCCATTCACAAGCTCCACAACACCAATTTCTCTTCAACCTCCAAAAGACTATGTATTGCTCGAAAGAGTCATCAAATGCCAACCTTTTACAATGAAGCCCTCATGCTCTATTTATTTAGTAAAGGAGGGAAAAAACCATATATAGGGTTTGGAAAATGTCAAAGTCACCATAAATGTCATAAATGTCATAAATGTCCAAGAGATCATGCAAGGCCCAAGGCACAAAATATCCCATGAAATAAATGCCAAAATAACTCTTAGAACCTAATTTTAGAGTGATTTTCCTCAAAAAACATTAAAATATCAATTTTCAATTAATGAGTGTGTTTTGTTGATTTTTGGCCAAAAGCACACAGTGAGGTCTAAAAGCGCAGTGCCTTCACAGGCAGAAAATGGGTCCACTTGCAGCCAAGTTTTGGTGACCTTCCCGATGTCGTATTTTTCTCCATGATGGCCTGTTGGAAAGCCTGTTGATTCTAATTTATAAATATACCTTTTCTTTTCTGATTGAGCTCCTGTAACCTGCCAAAAAATCCAAATTCGCAAAACTTCTATAAGCACAACGCCAAGCCTAAAAATGAGGCAGAAAGGTGAAAATTGAGGTGTTGTTTGACCTTTTGAGGGGTCAATAATGCTCCAAATGCTCTGAAATTTGGTGAGCCTAGTGTACTAGGCATGAGAAATCCAAAAATGTAAATTTCTCCCTCTGAGGATGTCTGAGGAAAAAGTGTAGCGCTAGGGGTGCTGCGCTTATAGGCCTCTAAATTCACAAAAAACCAAAAATTGTCAAAAATTCTTCAAAATTTGTGGATATATCCCTCATGGGGTTTGGGAGACCTATAGAAAATATTGAGGCAATATTCCAAGGTTTATTTGGTATTTTCCTCCTATTAGTGCTTTAATTTCAATGAGGGCCTCTTTGAGCTTGGCACTAGTGAGTTGGTTTTTCAAGGCATAGTGTTTGGCCATGTTTTTCTGTAAGCCAAGGTCTCCTTTCATCTTCTTCATATGTTTGTGCTCATATTTGTAATAATCAATGATGTATTGTGCCATTCCAAGGCACCTTTGTAGGTCTTTAATCTTTGCATTTTTTCTTTGGAGGAGTATCTTATGGGCCCTCTTTTTTTTCCCTTTATCACTATCAATATGAACGAGTTCAAACTCCCTCTTAACCTCATGTTGATGTTCTTCTCCCTATCTTACCTTTTCTTTGCCTTTGTTCTTTATTTTTCTATTGCTTCTCTCTTTGCCTTTGTCCTTTGGTTTTATAGGAGTAGAAGTCATGGCCCCTTGCCTTTTAGAGGCATCAAACACATGTCTTGATCCTCTTTGGTATGCCAAGGGAAAAGGTTCAATTTGGCTCATTATGGTGTCCTCCTTGTGGCTGTCATCATAGGCTTCTAGGTCTTCTTTTTCATCATCTGGATTGCTGATCATCTCTTCACCTTCATCATTAGCCTCACTGCTGGCCTCTTCACTCATTTGTACATCTTCATGTTGTTCTTTATTATAGATGCCCTCATCATTATTACTGCGACCTTAATCTTGGCTGCCAACTTCTAGAATTTCTTTACTGTCTTCATGACTGTCATGACTGTTGTCATGACAGTCATGAATATCTTCAGCCTCTTCTTCATTTTTTGCATATTCATCATATCCATTTGGGCTGCTATCTTCATATTTTCCTTCATCTCTGTTTTGACTAAGAGCCTCATTGTTTTGATTGTCTCTAGGGCTCCTAGTTTTTTCTTCATTTTCTATAGGATCATCCTCTATTTCTTGGTTATATGTCTCATTTGTGCCCATGTTGTCCTTCTCATCTTCATCCTCATCATTTTCAATGTGATTTCTGATTTCTTCATCACTTACCTCTTTTTCATCATCAACCCCCATGTCTTCTGCCTCATCTCTGATTTCTTGGTTTTGATCACTAAGAGCCTCACTGTTTTCATCGCTTCTAGGCTCATTTTCACCATCATCACCCTCTTCTTCATAATCACTCTCTTTCTCACTAATATTTCTTGGAAGCAACTTGGAGGGGTCTTTTTCATCATTTTGGAAATTTTGCAAGCAAAAGAGGCCCTTTTTGCATAAGCGCGTCGTCGGGCAGGAGTCTGTGTGAGTCGGGTGCTCCTGGGTGTAGTGCTGCCCATGTGTAGGCTTGCTGGGTTCTTGGGCGCAACACTGCATGCCTCGTGTAGGCCTTCCGGTCCCTTACCACAATGCCAGGCAGAGATGGGCATGTCGGGTCGGCCTCCGAGCACAGCACCGGGTAGAGATGGGCCTGGCAGGTTAGCCTCTAAGCGCAGCGCCATGCTTCTGGGCATGTCGGGTCTGACTAGGCACAACGCCCATCTATACGCACAACATGTTCAACTATACACATAGCGCAGTGCAAAAATATACTGCGGAAACCCCTATTCACACAACGTCGGGTCCTATGAGCGCAACGCCGACTCAAAAGCGTAGCGCCGGTAACCTTGCCCAGAATTTCTCACTTAAACTCAGAAAATTTCTCCTTGAGGTTCTTTACTCCTTTCAAATGCACAATGAGCCAAGTGATAATTAAATTGACCATTTATAGTCTTAGGCAAACAGTTTTACCTTTTGCAAAACCCACTTTATAATGTTTTAGCCCCTTGGTCACTTTCACTAATTTTAAGCTTTTTGTGGTAGGTGGCTAAAAATATTTTTAAATGATTATTTCCTTTCTAACCATCTTCTGTGTTGCTTTTCAGGTAGCTGATATGGTGAAATTTGATTTCCATTGACCTATTGATGCCTTTATCACCTTTTTTTGTGAATGCTTTGTTTGAGATACCATGTTTCACTGTGTTTTGGCCCGTTTCTATCTTTTAATCATTTTCACAACTTTTAGGCATTTGCATGGTGGCAACGTCTTTAAAACCTTTTCTGTTCTTGCCTTGGAGATCAAACTTCCCTTTTCTTGATGGGTGACTGAGAAACCCATCTTCATCCTTTTCATTTGGTCCTTAGGCATGCTAAGTCTATATTTGACAAGCATCACAGCTTTCACCATCCTGTATGCTAACTTTCTTTGGCCACTTATAATTTGTTGCAGGTGCCATGACATAATGATTTTAGCTCTATCTAATGTTCTGGTGTTTGACACATTTAATCATATAACAATAAACTCATGCTCAGCTTGGTCTTCCATTTTGAATCTTAACCCTATACTTTCTTTCCTTTGACCATTTGAGGGACAATGACTGAAAATGAAGGCTTGACCTTCTTTACACTAATACTCTTTCATGCTTTCCCTTTTGAGGCAGTGAAAAAACTTTACCTTGGAAAACCCTAGAAGTCACCTTTGACAGCTTTTTCAAACCTTCTGCTGTCATTTTGGAGGCCTATTATCTTCATTTCATCTCCTTTGCCTATCTTTCCAAAACCTTAGGTTTTTAGGGCTGTTAGAGAATAATCATTAGTGTTGTCTTCTAAGTTCTCTATAGCCCCTTTAAGTTCATTCATTTATGTCCAGTTCACCTCACCTTTTTCTCTTATTCATTTATATTTTCTAAAAATCTTCATTTCATGCTTGGTTGTGCTGATGTGCCTCTGTCCTTGTGGTTTTGTGCATTGGCTCCTTGTTTGGCACATTGCTAGTCTAATCAGTCCTAGAAACCCTGATTTTCCTTGAACATAGGTTTCCTCCTCTTCCATTTGCTTGAGTGTATCTTCTTAATGAGGGGCAGGACTCTTACCTTGCCTAATTTCCTGCTAGTAGCCACCTTGACACCCCTGCAAAAATGTCAAAATGGACAACTGTCCTTTGCAGAATTTGTGCTTGGCAAAGTAGTCTTCCTTGAAGTTATTCTTGATCTAGTTTGGACAAACAGGTGTTGGCCTTCTTTCACTTTTAATTCACCTTCAAGCCCAAGAAAAATAGTGATTTAGAACACCAATATTAACCCTACAACCTATGAAAACACTAATGACCTAGTGGGAGGCTCTTTGACTTGGTCTTTGACTAAAAGCTTGGCTTAGGGTCTTTAATTATGAAAAAAAGAGTTTTTGACAATTTGATGTATTGAAGATCCAAAATCCAATGCAGTTGATTTATCTAAAGAGCCTATAGAGATAGTTTTGAGACCATCAATGCTTGAGGCATTTGATGAACATGGGAAAGGATAGGTTATTTGGAAATCCTAGGTGGAAGTGGAAGGGTTATGGGTAGGAAAAATAGAGTACTAAGGTTATGGGTGTGAAAATGGGATAGAGATGAGTGTCATGAGCCCATGAGGGGTCTTCTAGGAGTGATAGGCTAACTAGGGAATGGCAGAGTAGTGAGATACTGAAAAATTTATCCTAAGGACAATGAAGGCAGTGAGATTTCTAAAACTCACAATATTCATGAATTTTGTTTTTAGAAATCTAGGACAAGAATTTATTCATATGAAAAATAGCAAAAATTACTGATGACTAACAATGACTTCATCAACCTGCAAGGCAAAAGTGTAAAAGAATATCAGTCAAAAGGGGAAAAAGGGTTTCAAAAATTAGAAAATGGGTTTTCATAATTAAATCAAATTCTTCTTATCTATAAAAGCTCATTTTTCACTTCAAGAGAAGCATTGTTTCTTTTCAAAATATCAAGAGCATTCAGAGGAGAAAATTTTGTGAGTTTTCAAGAAAAATTTGGGCAAATTGTCTTGGTATTCTGTACTTATGACATTTCCCTCCCCAATCTGATTTAACCTTGCACATGCCTAGGAGGTGGCACTATGCGCTTGACAGAGCGTTGTGCTCTTTCTCGACAGACCCTCTGCTCATTTTCAAAGGCGTTGCGCGCTAAGAACTGGCGTTGCGCCCTTAGCCTTTAGCGTTGCGCGCTTGGACAGAGAGGGTTTCCAAGTCCACCAACCACCCAAATCAAGTCAAATTGCTTCCAAATATTTGCTCAAGGCTTCTAAGGTACTGATAAGAGGTAAGCGCATACCATGAGCCATATTTTTAAATCTATTTTATGATTCTTAATTGAATGGAATGAAACCCTAATCAAACCCTAGGTTTTAAGCTTGAAATCATTGTTTTACCATTACTTCATCCTCATATAAAGAAAATGAGTGATAGACAGGGGTCATTACATTGCTTGAGGGCTTCCATTCATCTTTCTTGTCACAACATCCATTCCATTCATTCGCACTCATTCCCTTCATTTACAAAACTGCCATTTCATACCCTCCCTTCTTCTAATTTCACATCAGCCCTAGGGTTTCCAAAATAGAGTTTTAAAATGTCTGAGGATGAAGACAGTGGTATGGAGGCACAAATTCCAAGGAGGAATGATCATAAAGGAGGAAATATAAACAGATTTGAACCCCTCAATACAAGGGAACTCATGGCATCTCCTCTTACTGTTTCCTGCTTCAAACACGTAGGCTACTTCGATTTTTGTGAGAAGGTGCAACAAGTACAAAACCACCCTGAGCTAACAAGACTATTTATCATTAAGTTTCATGACAAAAAATTTAATGTTGCTGGGGTCACCTTTGAGATGTATACAAGTGCCATTGCAGATGCTACAGGAATACCAAGTGTGGGATAAAAGTTGTTCAAGCAAGAAAAACTAGACATGAGTTACTTTGAACCATTCCTTAAACCTAGGTATAAAGATCATCACAAGTCCATCCTCCCCTTTTCTCATCTTCTTGATAGATATGCACCCATGATGAGGATAATCATGAAGTATTTCACATGTGAGGGAAGGTTTTCCCGCCTATACTCCTACCACATCCATCTTCTTATGAATTTCACTAGGGTTAGGATGCTGCACATACCATATTATCTTTACCGAAGCATTGAAAAAATGGCCTACATAGTGCAAACTTAGAGACTACAATCAAAAAATGCAAAGCTTTTTTCATCATTATCTTATCAAGATGGTGGTTATGCACCAACTACAACAGAAAAAGATTCCATGGGAGACCTTCATTGCCAATGAGGTTTTCACTACTCCACATGGCCATCATCAGCAAGATATCCCTTCCTCATCTCATCCTCCCATTCCTACTTCTCCATCACATCCTACAACTCATGCATCACCGTCCACTCACATTCCTTCACCTCATGATTATCCTTCCACATCACCTTTCCACAACCCTTCACCCTCATATCATGATGACACAACATCAAACAGTGATGAGAACATTGAGACAGATGGCACTAAAATGAGTGACATTGAGCCATTTCCTTTGACATACCGGAGGGGCTACAGGCATGTGTTTGCTGGACTTAAGATGCAATAGGCCATGCCTTCTACATCAACAAAAAAACATGATAAGGGTAAGGAAAAGGTTGTAGAGCAGATCATTGTTGAAAGGGAGGATGAACATGAAACTGAACAAGAGTTTCAACTTATTGACCTTGAGGATGAGGATGAGGATAGGATCACCAATATGTTTATCAAGAGCAAGGATTCCAAGATTAGTGAGCTACAAGCTAATCTCGGTAGGGAAAATAATGTGATCAACTATCTTGAGTTAGAAAACTAGCAATTAGAGACAATGCAAGCCATCAGTGAGGTCAAGGCAATGAGAGCTCGGAAGGAGGCCAGAAATGCCAAGGCTTTGCTAGATGAGACCTGGGGAACTTCTTATGATAGTGAGGATGAGGAAGAACATCTTCCTAGGAAGAGACCAAGGACAATTGGGTTGAAGAAGGCTTTAGCCCGGGAAAGAGAGAAAGAGACAGACTTCGTAGAGAAGCTCAGTCCAAGTGAGCTTCTTGCCATGGAAATAAGCTATGATAGAAAATCTTGGCTAGAGAGGGAAAAATTGCACCTATATGGTCAATTAGAGAAGGCCAAGAGAGACACTGACATACAGAGAAAGATGGAAAAACATTATGCCATGAGGAACATGATTGCAAGGGCCAAGCTCAAACGAGCCCTTGTAAAGATTTAGGCTCTAAATGAGGCAAAAGAGAAGAAAAAACTCAACATTCTTGCTGATGTGTCCCTCCAAGCATCCCAACCATGATCAGCAAACTAATTTCAAAATTTGGCACCTTGTGCACATTTTTTTATTTTTGGCAGTTTGGCTTGCAAAAAAAGGGGCCAAACGCGCAATGCCACTGGCGTTGCGCTCTTTTTTTGGTACACTCAAATGAAAAATTGCTTGGATATTCATGTTCCTCATGCCAAGGACATCGTCCTTAGAAAATTTCAGATCATTTGGAGCAAAACTGGTCCATCAAAAGGGCCAAACACAACTTAAAAATCACCTTTCTTCCCTCTTTTTGGCATTGGCACTACGTGCTGAGCACTCTTGGGGGGAGTGATTTTTGACCTTTTAAATGGGCACCATTTTGAAAAATAAAGGCATATCTGGAAACTAGACAAGACATGATTTCCAATGAGCTATCATGGAGCTCATTTGGACATAGGGAAGGCCTCCAAACCTCAGCTGCAAAACAAGTGATTTTTCCATTCTTGGCACTGCGCATTTGGCTTGGTGCTGCGCCCTTACCAGAAAGTCAACAAAAGACATCAGAAGTTATTGAAAAATATTTTTTGAAGGCCTTAAGGAAAAATATCTCCAAGGTTAGCTTAGAAGTTATGTTAGAAGTTATTTTTGCATTAAATGAGTTTTGGATATTTTGCCTTGGGCCTTGCATGGTCTCAAAGGTCAAAATACATTAAATGTGTAATGAATGACATTTGAAACCCTACTTGGGGTTTACCTCCTCACTTGGTAGATAAATACTGCATGGAGGCTTTATAATTTTGTTGGTTGATTGTTGAGATGAAAATCACATAGACTTTGAGTGGTGAAGAGTTTTTGGCTTTGGAGCTTTGTAATTGTCTTGGACTGAATGATAATGGAGCAAGCACATTTGTAGGATTCATGGAATTTCTCAAATGGTGATTTTATTCCAATTTAGTTATTGTTTCCTTATGTTTCCCATATTGTTCATCTTTTCCCTTGCAATAAAACATAAAATTTAGGTTAAGATATGCTGCTAGAGGTACCTTAAGACTATCTGCCTTCTATTGTTCAAATGTTTTCCTCTGCTAAGTCTGATTAGAGAATTCTTGGTTGCTCTCTGGTTCCATTTAGCTTGTTGTCTTGAAAATTATTTAATGGAGTCAAGCCAAAGAATTTTATGGTATGCCCTGTCCTTTGGTGTAGCCTGAAACATTGTTTTTAAGGCCTTTTCTTTGAATTTTACTAATTAGGGTTTGGCTAAAGAAGTTTATGGTTTGCCCTATCCTTTAGTCTATCTTGAATAGTCACTTTGAAGGTGAAGAATTTAGGAGTTTCCTTCTCTTTGATCTTCACTTATATGTTATCTTGAATGTTTTCTTTCTCTGAAGGTGAATAACTAGAGAATTTAGGAGTTCCCTGCTCTCTAGGGTTTGCTGGATTGTTGTTTTAAAGTTTACTTGGTAAAGCTAGGTCAAAGAAGTTTATGGTGCACCCTGTCCTTTGATTCTTTCTTAAACATAGTAATCTTAAATACCCTTCTTCTTCTAGTATATGTTAAAGGATTCTTAATTTCCCTTCAAACCTACTACACTCACAACTTAATGTTCATTTCACTCCCACAGAAGGTATTAAGATCCATTTGGCTTTGTCAACTTGCCCTATGAAACACCCTTGATCTATTGTTGTACACTTCGAACCTTTCACAGACCCTGTACCCAAATGGTTTGATTTTCTCTTACTCTAGTTGTTCTACTTAACAAGCAATCCAACCAAACAAAACAAAACAAACAAACCCTATCATTATAACTAGCCTAAAATCAACACCCTAAATCAATCAAGTCACATCTTTTATCAAATATAGACAGAGATCTCTCTGAGTCCAGGAAGGCTAGGTCCTAGGACTCCAAAGTTGGTTTGATGTTACCCTTGTCTATTTGGTCTTGAAAAATTAAAAAAATACAGGGACCTAATAGTCACAACGATATGTAATATAAGAAAGTATGATAGTCTGCAATGCTTCCCTGCATATCATTCCTGTCCATATTCCCTGCAGTGTAAATTCGATCTGTTATTAAGAACATAATGAATTTATAGCATGCAGTTCATCCTCTCGGGCCTTTAGAGCACAGTTTCCCACTTCATACCCTACCCCATGAACTATTTATCCCTCAGTTTTGGTGGATTGGGAGACCAAAAAAAATCTCTCGCTCTAAAGAATCTATTCTTTGAATTATGTCCTTTTATGATTTTGATACACTAATCTATGAGTACTAATGAGAATGTATATCCTTATTTTGGTAATATTTACTCGGATTGGCACATTACTGTTGTAGATTCTACTGGACACTTTGGAGGCTTGGTGGCCCTCTGGTGTCCCAAATGGGATACATTTAACGCTTTTTGTCTCTTTGTGTGCATATTTTTAACTGGCTACATCATAGGTAGTTTGTCCCGTATTCACATTTTGAACTTATATGCTCCATACGCCGATCAAAATATATTCTGTGATAGGATGGATGATTGTGGCATCCTTGACATGAGTTTCATTATTGTGGCAGGGGACTTCAATGCTACACTTCGAGGGCTGGAGGGATGGGGAAAAATATGTCGAAGGGACCCCCTTGCTGATAGATTTTCATTTTTGTTCTCTCTATATCACATGCGGGACATATTACCTTGCCCTCTATCCCCAACTTGGTACAGTTGTCGGGCAGGGGATGAACTTATCAGTAAGCGACTTGATATATTTCTTGTTAGGGAGAGTGATTTATATTATGGGGTATATGAGATCAAATGTAACGGAAGTGCATATATCCAACCACCTTCCTATCAACCTACATTGGCGACAAGATGCTTCTCGCAGAGGCATGTCATTTTAGTTTAACCATACCTGGTTGGCGGATGAGGGGTTTACGACAATGGTCATGAATTTTATGAAATCCTAGTGGAGGGAGAGGGAACAATCTCTCGGAAAATATATATCGGATTTATTGTCTGACTTAAAGGTATGAGTCTGGGAATGGGAGAAGAGAACAAAGGCGGAAAAAATTCGAGAGTTAATAAACATTGCTTAGGAAATTAAAAGTCACATGGATGGATTGTGGAACCCCGATGCCACATTATTGGGAAAAACTAAGGGACTTACATCACCGCAAAAACTAGTTATTACAGATCCAAGAATTGACCTAGAGACTTAAGAGCAATGTCGTTTGGCTAAAAATGGGGATAAAAACACGAAATATTTCCATCACATTGAAAATAAACAGAGAAGGGGAAATTCTATATGGAGTGTTCGAGGTATGGATGGAGACCTCATTCACAGCACCACTAACATTCGGAGGGAGGTTGTACTGCACTTTAATACTTAAAAAAAAAGAATGGAGGATAGTATAAAGGACCATATTTGGGGCACTTTGGGGTATCCACAAATTTTTGGCAAGGAAGAAAATAATAGAATATATTCTACAATGGATTCTAATGAAATTCTAAGGATATTAAAAACACTTTCCCGGGACAAGAGTCGTGGCCCTAACAAGTGGACCATCGAAACTTTCATATTTTTCTATGAGATTTTGGAGAAGGACCTGGATGATATGGTGGAAGATTCCAGGGTTAGGGGACATATATTGGGGGCCATAAATTCTACATTCAGAGCACTGATCCCAAAAAATTTAGGTACAGAGTCCTTCTCGAATTACAGGCCCATGTCATTGTGCAAGATAGTAGACACATTAATTTTGTAGGTCAAAGTGGAGTTCGTAAAAGGTATACTCTCTAGATACATCAGTAGGAAATTTCTCAGGAGACAACTCATTCAATCCACACAAAAAAATTGGAAGCCTTGGTGATGAAACAAGGCGTATGATAGTTTGGATTGGGCTTTCCTCTAGTTCACACTACTGAAGATTAGCTTATAAAATTCTAACATTGAATGGATCATGGCATGCATCACGGGGCCAAAATTTGTTGTTATTATCAATGTATACCCATCAGATTTCTTTGGTGCGGGTCATGCGCTCCGACATGGATGTTCCCTATCCCCATTATTGTTTATCCTTGTAATGGATTGTCTAAGCCTCAAAATCAGGGAGGCTACTGGTGATGGCCATTTCAGGGGGGTCCTCATATTTTGTGACATTTCAGTGACTCACAACCTATTCGTAGATGTTGTCTTGGTTTTCAAAATGCTCAATGGAAATCATTGGGGACTTCTACATTATATACTTGTGCACTTTGGAAATGCGACAGGGTTGTAGGCAAATGAGGGTAAGTCTGTTATTCTATTTTTGGCTGGTGATATGGGACAAATTGTGGACATCACAAATCTATTTAATTTTGAATATCGGTCTTTGGAGGAAGGCTTTACCTACCTAGGGTTTAAATTGAAACCAGTTAAATACAAAAATGATGACTGACACTGGATGTTGGACAAGTTAAAAAAAAAAGGATTGGGTCATGTACTCATCGATGGCTATCGCTTAGGGATCGGTATATCCTGGTACAAGCCATATTGCAGCATATTGGGACATACTGGGAAATTATATAGCGTATACATGCCGACATCATTCACAAATATAACTCCATACTGGAAAATTTCAATTGCGCAGGTATAAAGATGGAGGGGAAATACTACCTTGCAAAACTCGAAAGCATGGTTGTACCAAAAGGGTATGGAGGCTGGGGAATACTGGACATGGGCACATTTGGGTCGGCATTTCTCTTAAAATTAATATAGCAAGAAATACATATCAGAGGTATGTGGCGGGACATCATCTACATGAAGTATCTGGGAGGCAGAGACATCACATATTGGTACAGAAAGGGTACACTTGGTTTATGATATGGCTCATATATCTAGAGGCGTTTGCAATATGTAAAATAATTATACTTGAAAATCTTGGTATGGAGATTTGGGAAGGGGACTCAATTTATCACGGGGTCCAATAGAATAAAGGAAGTGGTCGGGCCACAACAACATTCAGAAAATTTAATGGACCGCCTACACTCTTGGGGATGTATTTACCTCTATCAGGTCATTGGGACATGGCAAGGCATCACACCAATTTGGAAGGATGCAGAGGAAATGCATATACATGTACACATGCAATATAAATGGAATCAATACATTATGAAACTCTAAATGGTCGGTTTAAGTTCCTGGAATGAAAATGACTGAATCACATGGGCTCACATGTTGTGCATGAAAGGAACTATGGTTGCTGAACTATACAAGGACATTGCTAAAAATTCCCAAGGACTGCAAATTTGTTGGTATAAATAGTTATGGACGCTAAACATTCCTCATGAGATAATTTTGTTTAACTGGCTAGTGTGGCACAATAGGAACCTCTCATGGGAAAATTTAACAAAAAGGGAATTTAGGGACCAGGACGATGTGCATTGTGTTGTAATGAGATTGAAAATAATTTTCATCTATATATTGCAGGTCCTATTACTTATCTGGCTTGGCAGGGTATCTATAAGTACACACTACTGTCATATAGGGACTTCAATCACTTACATGAATGCCACATATGGTGGATGACGAGGGAGGAAAGACTTAAATCACTTCCATTTTATACCATATGGGAGATATGGAAAGCACAAAATGTTATTATATTTGATGGTATATGCATAAAAATTGACTGCATCACACAAAATATCATTACATGGATGGATGGGACAGCTATGGTGTAGGGACCGCCACGAACCCACGCTCATAGATACACTGAACACCGGCCTGGTTTCCCGACAGGCTACTTTGATGGGGCAGAACAGGGTCATATCTATGGAAGTGGGTTTTGGCTAAGGCTAAACCACAATACCCAATATAAAATACATTGGAACGGAGGACCGGGTACAAACACAAGGGCGGAAGTATTAGCACTATGGAGTCTTCTATTTTTTTCACAACAATTGGCTTTAGATATAATATATGTTTATGGTGATTTGTGGGTCATAATTCAACATTTAAACATGGGGACAAATTTCTCTCCTCCACTTCTCATGGCTTGGATGTATATATTCACTCAAGGATACCTTCGGATCCATTAATTTCTCACACATACATTGAGAGCATAATGGGGCATTGGGGCTATTGACGCACTATCAAAGAGGGGAATCACTGACACTTTTGATCACATATACTACGAGCTATAGTCTGCTGGGAAGATAAAGGTCGAAGGTTTTGTCAGAATTTCTTGATGTTACTTATGCATGGTTATACAAACTAACATTGTGAGGGTATTGGATGTAGCCGTTACAGACATATTTTCTTTTCTATATGTTGGTTGATAGCATGACTATCTATGCCTTATTCCTATTTACAAGTTTTAGGTATGTATTATTTTTGGGAATTTGGCACTATGAAACACTGGGAACTTTGGAACATTATGGGGGGATCCTATATCGTCCACAATGTGGAATGGCTACTGATATATGATGTATGATCTTAATAAAATTTATGATATATGCATTGACACATAATATACACCAGGCATTTTATATTTGAAAAAAAAATCCAATCTCTTATTAGGAGTGTTGTATCATGTGCGGTAGGTCTTCATTGCCTTCAACACTTCCTCCAAAGCTGGGACACAAATGAAAAGACATAGTACTCACCAAGACACTTGTATTAAATACCCAACCAAGAAGCACGCCTAATGTTACTCCAATGACGTAGTAACAACCAATGTTGATCTTGTTAGAATTAATGGAAAAATATATTAATGTATTTGGTTAGGATTGATATCTTTATTTAAGTCCTAGATCCTATTATCTAGGGAGTGGTTCAAACCACCGAGATATTGTGTAAGTTTATATGTACGATACTTTGATTGAATGAATAGAGTGTTCACCTAGTGACTCACCTGGAAAGCCTCTTGTTTTATCTCATATTTTGTCTCTCCTTGAAATTTTATCATGTTATGAGAGCGTCAGGTATATTGAACTGCCTGCTTGTGCCTTTGTCAAGCGTGAGACACCATTTTCGCGTTGCATGTCGAAGTACCATGGATATTTTTGTCTTGGGTGAAGGTGTAGTAAGCGTTGTGGAAGGGTGAACTCGTGGAAGCAGTGGAGCAACCTGCGTGCTTCAATGGTGCTTGTAGCTAAGGTGCCGAAGATAGTAATTGTGGTTGTAGAGTTGTGTGAGACCTCGATCTACGTGTGCACTGGTGCTATTGGATTAAAAGCACTTGAATTCTCGCATTTGAATGTGTGGCGCCGTCTATGGTAAACTCTCCACCTTTGAACGATTCATGGCTCTTTAGATGCATGAGATCGTTGGTCAAAGATTTGTCAATAATTGTCAATTAGGAAGATTCAGTAGAGGATTTTGCGGGGATCTGTAGTGAGCACGAAAAGAGACTTAGAGACCACTGCCAGATGAGCTAACCATATCAAGGAGCCAGACAAGAGGAAGATCCCGCACAAATCAAGGGTTTTCTAGCGGAATTATTGCTACTATGCAAAACGCGGGTAGAACTACCACTATTCTGCATAACATTCCATTTTTTGGACGCCTACCGTTTACGAAGTTCTGAACAACTAAAAATCCTGCGAGTTGTCCCCACCATAATAGTCCTTGCCTGTGGTCGCTCGTCAATAGAGGTACGATCAAGGGTTTCCAACAGATCTGCCACATTGATCGAGGAATGAGGTGACTATCGCTAGTGTTGTAATAAAAGCCACCCAGTACTGCAACGGTGGCTGTTGTAAGAAAAACCACCAGGTAGATAAATTCTTCTGCTGATTTCTTGTTTGAGAATTCTTATTTGTGACCCCTCCAGACATTGGACTGCTAAGCAGAACAACGTGTAGCGATATGTATATGAGCATTTCTCTGTGGATTGTCGATTTGAAGCAATTTTGTTGTTGTAAATCAGCAAAACAAAGAATTTGTTTTCGTTTTTTAGAATCAGTATCTACCACCTACGTGGAGAGGCACATTCTTGGTGCTGCTCTTGAATGTTTGGCGTGGCTTGTTCGTGGATCAGTGTGGAGCGATTGATGGATCGCGGCTAGGTTGTTGCACGGTCTTAGTGTGATAACTGCGTGTTCTTGTGCCTATAGTTTTGGAATTGGTTTGTGCAGTCTATTCACGTTAGCGCTAAGATCGACAACGATCAAGGGCATGCTTCGGGAGAAGTGCAACCGTAATTGTTAACACTGGAGAATCGTAGAGCAGAAGATGGCATTAATTAATGTTAGGCCAAAAGATTTACAGGGCTGGAAAACATTACAGAATCCTTAGACACTATGTGAGCACACAAAGAATCATACCCCTCTCTTGGGTCATCATCCTTCATGTACCAAGAGAGGGAAGGGAGGATTTGAAATCCCCTACATAAGACCACCATGAGATGAAGAGTGGGTGATCACATTGTTATTCCGGCCAGAATTGCCTAAGAAATACCAACAGTGTGTGACCCGGAGCTGAAGATAGAGGAGACTCAATTGTTGGCCACCCAACAATTTCAGTCCAACACAGTAAAGAGAGAGTGAGACTGCACCGAGGCAATCTTGGGATAAAAAAATTCTTGCATTGGGACCTAGAACCATTCTCTAGGGGCCCTTTGGCAAGAGGGTAAATTTTCACTCTTCTTACTACCAGCGATTAATAAGAGGGGCGTAGAGCCATCGTTTGCATTATTGTTGTCGTTTGACTTGTTCAGAGCTTTTGTCTATTTATGTTTAGTTTAAGTTTAGTTTCTAGTTTACATTTGCATGATTTTTCCTCTATATAGTATGCTTATTGACTCCACTTCTTTCTGCCTGTTACCAATAGCTTAACGGGGTAAACCACACCCCTTAAGTTGGTGTGATTTCGTACATATGTTCACCAAACACACTACAACAGGATTGACGACTCCACTGGGGATGAAATAATCTGACCAAGGGTGTTCAGAGACTACTGCCATGGGAGAAAAGATGAAATGAGAGGGTGGAGGGATGAAGTGCACCATTTGCAGTCTTTGTACACTTACCAAAAGAATAAAACACTGGGGTTTGGTTTGTACAAAACACAGAGACGGGTACCCCAAAACATGAAAGTGTTCACTTACTGATGGTGTGAGGAAGGTATTTTGCTGGGGATGGGGGTCCCATTGGTTGGTCTCATGTATAGGGTTGATGAAGCGGATGAGAAAGTATCACAGATGGGATTATGCTGGTGGAGGTATGGTGGGCCAAATGTGAGGCGTGGTGGTGCGCTCTTGATTTTCTTGTACAACCTGGTCATCTGGGAAGGGGGTTTTAGTTTGTATGGTAAACTTGACCTTATGCATGATGAATGGATGGGCGTGAGGTGCTTCCCGGACTAAAATGGTATGGCCATGGCGTCACTTATGTTGTGATATATGGTCTACTATGGGTGACGGGCGCCATGGAGGAGAGGCTCTACTGACCAACACAGATGTTTATCATGTGTAGGGTGAGGTGATGATAAACACAGTTGGATATGACCCTATGGTTGATTTCCGATGGAGAAATGATGTCAGGATATGCAGAGTTTTCTGGGACTCTATCATGCTGGGGGTAGAATGATATCTGCTCTAGAACTTTCAGGAGACAATGTTGTGAATGGTTTGCAAGCTTTTCCTGCAAAAACAACTACCTCAAGTGAAAGCATCTTCTTTATCAAAATATTATTGAAAGTCTTGAGATTTTTAAAAAAGAAGATGTGAGAGGGTATACCTGCTAACGCTAAAAAAATAATTTTTTGGGAGTGTGAATTTGTGGCATCGCTTCTATTCATCAGGGAGTGCTTATTGTGGTGCAACTAACGATTCAGAGAATGGACCCTCTGATCTCTCGTTATGGTCCTCCGAAGTTTTTTAAAAGGGTGATATATAGGTGGATATCGCCCTAATTCAATTCATTTGTACTTGTTGATTTTTGAGAGGTCAGAGAATTCTTTGTAGCATTTATTGCCATTGCGGTTAGCCAGAGCACCAGGGACTAGCGATACTATGCCCAGGTAACCTCCATGACATCCTGTTCTTTAATTTTTACAGTTTGATGGTGTCGGGGTCCGTACAGACTAGGTTTGTACGGATTCTCGGTGACCTTTGCCCTAGATTGCGTGGGCGATCTGGGCAAAGGTGTGCCTTCCTTGCGCGCAATTGTGGGAAAAGGCGCATGAGAGCGCATTGTTCCTCATTTTTAGCATGTCTGTGTAAGATACAAGCACGTGCTAAGCACGCCTATCTGAGGGACAGGCGCGCTAGGCTGAGATGACAAAACATTTTGGTTTTTGTCTATTTTTTGGGATTTTTCTCTACTCTGATGGGCAACTATTTTTATGATAGGTTATTGTGAAGGGAGTGGCATTGGTCTGAGCTCCGTGCTAAGCTGGCTGCTAATGCCGGGGTGCACCGTCAGCTGGCGCTATGGGGTCTCTTGAAGTTTGCAGAAAATGAGCTGCTTCAGTCGCAGGACCAACTACTACGGTATATTATCCAGCATTGGTGCAGGAAGCGCAACATGTTTGTATTGCCAGGACACATATGGTTATCCATCGTGAGATGGATGTTTACTTTGTGATCAGGTTTCTGCCTCAGGGTGAGGCACTGAGGTATCCACTCCCTACTGGGAGAGTGGACTTGGAGAGAATTAGGAGACACCACTATGGAGGGGCGTCTCTTACAGAGGGATGCATCAGCATTGTATCAGTTACAGATTTGGCAGAGCGGTGTGCTCTAGCAGTTATTGTACGACTGGTGAGGTCGGTTGCTGCGCATCGAGCGTCCGACCTGTAGGTTGGAGTTTTGCATCGGCTGAGGTCTAGGCATTTCTTTTACTTTTCCCGTTTCTGTTTTGATGGGATGGTGTCGCAACTGAACAAGGTACAATGTGGATCTAAGTCATTTGTGTACGCCAGTATCTTGTGCAGCATCATGTATGAGAGGGTAGTGTTGCTGAGGCCAGTAGTGGCGCTGCCTCCTAGGGGGCCATGGGAACCTCGTATGAGGAGGTGGGCTCTAGTGATGCCACGAGGCGGTGGTGGCATGGCGGGGCATTATTGGAACGCCATGAAAAAGGCCTGGTTTGCGGCCAATCCACAGATGTTTTTTCCATACACATATGCAGGAATGGACTTTCAGGGTGATCTAGACATGCGTCTCCCTTATGGTTATGTTTGGGGGCCAGCAAGTATGTTTTCTATGTTTTCTGCATTTACTTGAGTATGTATGTACTTATGTGTTTTTCTAATGACACTGACATCATTTTGGTTACTCGTGTAGATGTTGACGAGGTAGGTCGCCCTGTGGCTCGGCTGGTGGGCCACGATCCTCCGTGAAGACCTAGGGGTGGTCAGGGAGGAGGTGATGTAGGTGGACCAAGTGGTGGTGCTGGCAGACCTGGTGGTGGTGCTGGCCCTTCTAGGGCAGGTAGCAGCTCGGCTGCTGGAGAGGTTGCGGCCGAGTGAGCTCGTGCTGACGTGGAAGTGGCTCGCGCAAATACGGCAGAGGCTCGGATTATGGAACTGGCAGCTCAGGTGTCAGTTCTTGAGAATTTCCAGGGTCGAGTGGACCGCTTGACCCAGGGGATGCCTGCTCTAGGTTTCATGGAGGACTTCGAGGAGATTTGGTTAGAGACTATGATGACCCACGAGAGGGACTATCGGCCCACTCTACGTCGGGTGGAGATCGTTGTTGCAACGGTGGCTCCAGTGGTGGTACCGAGAGTAGTGGTGGTTCCAGGTGCCCCTCTTGAGGGGGCACCCCCCTAAAGTAATTTTGTACATAGGGAAAACACCCGTTATGAGGATGCTTCCCTTATTTTTGACGACTTTTGTATCTTTGGGCTGACAGCTGGGCTAGCGACACTATTTTTTGTACTCAAATATACACATTGTGATATATATATATATATATATATATGAGAGATATTTTTTGTGGTTCCACATGATGTATCACCTGTTTCGGTTTATGTATTCTGTTATGCTGATGGATATCTATATTTTTGGTTTTATGTATGATGTTTTATTCGAGATGCATTCCAGTTTAGGATATTGTTAGCTATGTGATCAGCTACTTGGTTTTGACTCCTTGGTACATGTGTAAATGTGATATAGTCACATTGTCTGCTTAATCTTTGGCACGCAAAATTTTCTAAACAGATGTGTATCTCTTATCTCAAATGTTTGGTTTAACTGTGACACTACTAACTGGGAATCAAGGTAGACATGCATATGGCGTATGCCCTGATGGACGACATCACACATAAGTCCGATGACGACGTCATATTCTGTCTAGTTGTTTGTTGTTGAACTGATGCACACACCATTTGAGCAGAGTAGCGATCGGTGAGGGTGGTAAATGACCTAGGCAGCTGCGGCTAAACTTTGAGACCTTATTGATGCTCCATTAGCAAATCCAAAATAGGTTTCATGTTGGTGATCCATGGTGATACTTTGAACACTTTTAAAGAAATATTTGGGTCAAAAGTTTTGAGTGGTGGGGTTTTGTGTGCAAACACTCTACGGAAGGGTCGTCTGTCCCTTATGGGTAGAATTTTTTGAGGTAAAGGCCGTTGATGGGGTTATTGGGGTAGGTCTTGTCCAGTTCCGTCAAGATGTATACCCCCTATTGGAGGTAATGTTTAATGATGTAGGTTCCTTTCCACAAGGTTTTGAACTTTCCTGGCCCTAGGGCTTCTTTGGGACATCATAGTGGAGGACTAATTCTCGCTCGATGAATGAGAGAGGGGTGATGTGGTGGTCAAATGATGCTTTTACCCTTTTCTTGCGGGCCTTGTTGTGTTACAATGACTGTCATTGATTTTCATCGACAACCTCTAGTCGTACTAGGCACTGCTCTAGAGGCTGCGTGTTGTCAAGGTGTTCAATAGCTGTATGCAAATTGGGAATCTTGCAAAAATCAATGCAAAAGCCCAAGGTACCTTGGTCTTTTGCGACAGGAATGAGATGGAAATCCTAGGATGACCGGATGGTAGCAATCCTATATCCGATATGGAATGATACAAATCGTATGTGGTGGATTGTGTCATCGGCGTTTGGGGGTGGGAAGACTCTCTGTAATGGGATTCTGCATGAGTGCAAGGTTGGGTTCCCAGTTAGGATGGTCAATTTCTTGTAGGTGGAAATTGTTCCTACCGCAGAGGTGCCTGAATGTTTCCATTTTTCAATTCCAAGGCTTCACACATGTCTCTCTCTCTCTTTACACATGATACATAAAAGAAACTATAATGTATTTCGACTATACAGTTCTTCCTAGACCTCACACATTAAGGGGCAACTGTTAACACTAGAAAATTGTAGAGTAGAAGATGGCATTAATTAATGTCACGCCAAAGAATTTACAGGGCTGGAAGACATTGCAGAATCTAGAAAGTATTTAAAAATCTTTAAGGTCTGAGGAAAATCAAATTTGAACTAGTCCTAAATGCTATTTGCGTGCATAATCCTTCGTGAAGAGCGTCTTCTGCGTGCCTTTTTTCCCAATATGCGCGCATTCTTGAGTGTGGTGAAATGTTACTATTCGGGACCACACAAAGCAAAGGACAAGTGATGCCTTACTTGTAGCCGCCTAAGGACAACCACCAACGCCTCCTTAGACACTATGTGAGCACACAATGGAATATTTGGACCACACAAAGGAATCACACCCCTCTCTTGGGTCACCATCCTTCATGTACCAAGAGAGGGAAGGGAGGATTTGAAATCCCCTATATAAGACGACCATGAGATGAAGAATGGGCGATCACATTGTTACGCTGGCTAGAATTGCCCAAGAAATACCAGCACTGTGTGACCCAGAGCTGAAGATAGAGGGGACTCAATTGTTGGCCACCCAAAAATTTCAGTCCAACACAGTAGAGAGATAGGGAGACTACACGGAGGAAAACTTGGGATAAAATAGTCCTTGCATCAGGACCTAGAACCATTGTCTAGGGGCCCTTTGGCAAGAGGGTAAAGTTTCACTCTTCTAACTACCAGCGCTCAATAAGAGGGGCCTAGAGCCACTCTTTGCATTATTGTTGTCGTTTGACTTGTTCAAAGCTTCTCTTTATTTATGTTTAGTTTTAGTTTAGTTTCTAGTTTACATTTGCATGCTTTTTCTTCTATATAGTATGCTTATTAACTCCACTTATTTCTGTCTGTTACTAATAGCTTAACGGGGTAAACCACACCCCTTAAGTTCGTGTGATTTCGTACATACGTGCACCAAACACACTACAACAGTAATGAAAATGGAGTGAGTTCACTTTTTTTGGAAATATAGTGAACGATAAGTGATTGGTGAGCAGAGTGTGGAGACCATGTGTAATTTCTATAGATTGATGTAAAGGATGATTTGTTTATTGAAGAGGTCGATAACTGTGAATGTTGTGAAGGTCGATTCAGGCCAATTGTGAAGACTGATTTAGACATGGAGATACTCCAAGTTTCAAAAATTGGAGTTTTGAGGCTGAGTGAATGTTGGTTCGATCCCGTGAACAAGTTCTTTGACAGGAGGAGGCAGTAGTGCAGCGACTTTGTGCTTCTTAGACCCATTGTATTTGTCATCGCTAGAGAGGAAGCTTATCGGATCCTTTTCTTCATTCTGGCTATAGAGCCCGAGCTTGAACAGTATGAGGCTCCGGAAAATATCTAGCGCCGTGTGTGGAGCGCGTTGGGACAGAGGTATCATGACAGAAACCTCACCATGGTTCGGTTAATTCCGAGTAAAATTAACTTGCGGTATATGGTATCATAACAGTAAAACAAGTCAAGTCAATTTGGTGGCTACTTCTTTAAATTCTTAGGACTATTTTTTACTACAAATTGGCACATCGCTCGTCACTTGATTATTGTGTTGGATCAGCATTGTTAATCCTCTATGATTGAAGGTGTTGTCGGAAGCGTAGAGTGAAGCAGTGGAACTGTGAAGTTTTTGTTTTCATTTAACCACTACTCCCACAAGCAGAGACAGCTCTGCGTTGACGAAGGAGTGCCAAGAAACCAAGGGAGTTGTTCGTGCTAGATGAACCCTCTTCTTGTATTATCTTAATGGAGTATATTAGTGTTTTTGTGCTAATTACTCATTCAAATTATAAATTCAATGTCTTGTATGTGCTCAAGGGTTCAAGGTTTCTTGCAGATTATAAAGTATCATGTGTGTTTTTCATGTCAATTTAGTGATAAATTTAACATAAAAACAAGAGTTGAACAACAAAAAATAAAGTACAAATTATCACCATACATAACATTAACACGGGTATTTGATGAAGGAGTTCACCCCTCCTGGGCTACATCTCCTTGGTCCAGCTTCCATGGCTTGGGCCTCTATATTATGCTCAAATTATCAAATTGACATGTCTACAATGCTCTTTTGCTCCTGCAACCTACTCCAATGAGTCCATAATGGCTCAAAATGGTCATCTATCCTCTTTCTGAGTCTGAATTGGTTGAAAACTGGAAACGCTATGGCCTCTTCAAATTTTCCAACTATTTTGCGCCCTAAACTAGTTAACTGTAACTAGAACTGGCAATTTCTACCATATCTGGAGGTTCGCCAATTAAAATGTCATTAAATTTAAGTGGTAGTTAACGCACTAATTAAGTGTGGTTAAGCGCTAACTACGTGCTTAACTTAATCCACATTTAAAATTGAATTAGCATATCTAATCTAGATTAAGCGTTAAATAAATGTGGCTTAAGGTTAAACCTCCACATTAGTCTGGAGCTCCCACCAGTAGTCATGGCATGTTGGTTCTATAGGCAGGGTGCTAGCCCCCAGTTTACCCCCGCCATATAACAAACCTTAATTCAAATATACATGGATTACTATACATGTTAAGACTCATGTGCTAGGCGGGACGATAGGCCGTTGCATTGTGTGGTGGGAGGTCGCAGGGTCAACCCCAGTGCCTCCACTCAGACGTTGACCAAAACTTTTTACACCATAATACAACTTGCATTAGGAAATTTTGAGATCTAAAATGAGCCTCCTAAAGAAATAATAAAATAATAGCTAAACCAACAAAATAATATTTATGAATTTACATTTTACTTTTTGCATCACAATCCATATAACCATGGTTAAATTCAATTGAAAATGTGTACCAAAATAAAAATAAAAAATAAAAATAAAAATACAATTATATTGATGTGACTATAAATAAGAATGAGCTTTTCAATAAAATGTCATTATCAATAAACAACTAATACATTTATCCTTTGTACTTAAATAACTTCAAATAAATTATAAATATAAATTCATAAATTCTTAATTGTATAAATTGCTATTAATTAAAATTGATATTATTTAAATTATATAATAACATATAATTAATATACTATATAAAAATAAAATAAAATAATATAATAAATGTAATATATTATTTTATGTATTTCTTTATATTACATATTGAATTGATTTGATTTGATTTGTAACATAAGAAAAATAATATATAATATGAAATGGAATATAATATATATTTTATGACATTTAGATTATTTTTTATAATATCATGTATAAAATATATAATATTAATATAATCATAATGAAATTAATTTAGTTCTATTTAAAATTAAATTTAAAAAAAAAATATTGAAATAGATTTAATTTATATGTATAAGTATAATATAGGATTTATATACATTCAAATTTTAGATTTTTTTGCCCCAAATTATGTTGAACCTAATATAGCTTTTTTTAACATACAAAACTAATGCATATTTTTTCATTGTACAAAACTAATATACTTTTTTTTATTTAATTTTAATATTTTTGTATTATTATTAATATTATAGTAATATTATTCATAGATTTGATTTATCATAAAATTACAAGGTTACCTTTCTATTTATTTCAATTTCATATGTATAATATATATGTATAGATATTAACTTATAATTAATTTGAAATTATAATATTAAATAGAGTGAGATGAATATATAATTTTAAAATAAATATATAAAAATATACAAATATAATATTTATTGAAAAATGTGTAAAGACATGAAGATTATGTAAAGATATGCATTGTTTGTTTCAAAAAATATGAAATGACAAAAATAATATTTTATTCAAAAAGTGTGAAATGACATTTATTATTAGTACTTTACTTTATAACTTTAAAAGTACTTAGAGAACTACCATGGTTAACCATGAGTTTTTATTCACCATTGAGAATATAACAAGTAAGTATCTTTAACTCAAGCAATGTCACCTCAACCATTGGGGATGATGTCATTCCCTAAAATGTGATTGGTTCTCATAAAGTGAATTTTGATTGTACATTTTCCTTAAGAGGCCCATTTTAGTCCTCAAAATTCCCCCAATGGGAAGGGGCATGTGGCGGCCCCAGGCTGAACCACGTGTCCTCACCAGCCTGGCTTAAACAAAGAACCAATAAAACTTCACCACATCACCCCAAATACGAACTAGTTCCATGCTGCCACTTGAAAGACTACCATTTGCCTACAGAAAATGCCAAATAATGACCTTGCATAGTTAACATGCCATCTCAGTGGTACGAAATGTTGATTGGGCAGCTGATTGTCATTTTTTTTTAAATTTATCTGTTTAGCAAAGTGAACAGATCACGTTTCCCAGATCATACATCGATCATTTTTCATGAAACGAAGTGCGCAAGATTTATAATGGCGAGAACTATGCGGTCGTTCAGGTTTTGAGCCAATCTGAAAAGTTTTATTATTGAGCATAAATCTGAGCCCCTGATCATTCCTCCCCACTGGAAGCTTTTGGACTCCAAAATATCATATTTAATTGTTGAAAATGTGAGGGTATAGTTCCCTCACATTTCAAATCTCAATCCATTTGGCCTTTGAAGGATTTTTTCCTTTAAGCCCCACTTGAAGATAGTCGCCACTTCCTCTTGTCGATGTCCTTGTCCTCGTGTCAAGTATGGTGTCTTGTTTTAGATCAACAAAGAAATCTGGAGAAAAATATTCAATAGATGGCAGCTGAATATTATCTCCTTGATATTCAATCTAAGGAGGCTCGTACAATCTCAAATTTTCAACATTAACAACTAAATAAATTTGCATGTATGAAGGAAAATGAAGCTTTAAGGCATTGTTACCGATCTTTTCCAGAATTTTGAAAGAACCATAATGGATTGGTTTAAAATTTTTACCTTTTCCTTGAAGTCTTTCCTTGCTAATGTAAAGCAAAACTTCATAACCAACTTGAAACTTATGATCCACCCAATGTTTGTCATGCCTCACCTTGTACTTTCCTTGACTTTTCTGTAGTTTCTCTTGCACTGTTTGATGAATCAACTGAATTTTCTAAATGAATTTCTTTGCTTTTATCTATATCGCTATGTCCATTAATAGCTACATCTTTCCCAAATATGAAATCCAATGGTGACTTTGGAGGGTAACCAAGACATGCCTCAAATGGCAATGTTTGAGTAGAAGAATGTTCTGCACAATTGTAAGCAATTTGAATGTAATGCAACTATTCAACCCACAACTTACGATGTTTGCTTCAATATCCTCTAAGAAGATGAATGATTGTTCTATTAACCACCTTGGTCTGACCATCTGTTTTTGGATGAAAGGTTGTACTCTTCTTCAACTTAGTGTCCATCAAGTCCCACAAACTTGACCAAAAATTCCTAAAAAATTGAGAATCTTGATCACTTACAATAGATTTAGGCAACCAAAAATGAACCCAAACATTTTGAAAGAAAAGATGAGTTGTTGGATCAGTTGTAACTTTATTTTTACATGTCATCAAAATACACATCTTGTTGAACCTATCCACAACTACATACAAATAATTATGACTTCTTTTCGACAAAGGAATACCTACTACAAAATCCATAGAGATATTATCCCATGGACATGAAGGAACCAGAAGTGGTGTGTACAATCCTACCTTTCTATTACTAGGCTTACTTACTGCACATAAAGATAAACCTTTCAATAAACGTGACACACTTTCCAGCATATGAGGCCAATAACAATACCTCTGAAGATTTTCCATTGTTTTTCTTACACCAAAATGTCTTGCAGTAAGAGGAGCGCGTGCTTCCCTTATGAAATTCACTCTCTCACCCTATGGAATACAAAGCTTGCCCAAATGATACAACAAGTTGTTATGAAAATGATAATCTATTTCCTCAATGTGTCGGCCTTGACTCAACTTTGCATAAACATCTTGAATTTTATTGTCAACAACATATTGTTCAATGTAACTTTCATGTAAAACATAAGCATTCTTGAGTAAAGTAGATGCATTTATAATAAGCCCAGAAAGCATATAATCAACCTTGTTGTATATACCTTTCTTATACTTGATAACCAAATGGAATCTCTGCAAGATTCCCATCCATCGAAAGTGCCTTGACTGCTGCAATTTGGTTTATGATTGCAATCATTGCAATAGTTGGTGATCGATGTGAATGATGGTTTCCTTTCCCATCAAATAATTTTTCCATTTCTTCACACTTTGTACCAACGCATATAGCTCCTTATCATATGTAGGATAATTTACAACTGCACCATTAAACATTTATGAATGGAATCAAATAGGCTTACCATGTTGTAAGAGGAATGCACCCATGGCATAGTCACTTGCATCTATCTGAATCTCAAAGGGCTACCTCAAGTCTGGTAATGCTAATATTGGATTTGAATTGATATTTTCCTTCAAAGAATCAAATTATTTTTGATGATTTCCTCCCCACTTGAAGACTTTATTAACACTCGTCAATGAATGTAACAGAGCTGAAATAGAGGAAAAATTAGGAATGAACATCCGTCAATATTGTGCTACTCCTAGAAAACTTCTTACCTCTGCGACTAACTTGGGTGTAGGCCAATTTACAATGACCTCAAATTTAGAGGGGTCTATCTTCAACTCACCTCCTCCAACAATATGTCCCAAATACACTAAATAAGTTTTACCAAACTCACATTTCGACATCTTCAAAAACAATTGTTCTTTTCTCAATACATCAAGCACCTTGTTCACATGCCTGACATGTTCTTCTAGTGATTTGATGAATATCAAAATATTGTCTACAATGACAAAATCATCTAGAAATGGTCTTAATACATCATTCATAACTCTCATGAAAGTAGTTGGAGCATTGCAAATACTGAAAGGCATAGCAAGCCAATCAAACAATCCTTGTTTAGTTTTAAATGCGGTCTTCCATATGTCCTCTTCAGCTATTCTAACTTTATGATAACACCCTCTTAAATCTAACTTAGTGAAATAATTTTCATACCTCAATTGATCAAGAAAATCATCAATCCTTGGGAGTGGATAACGATTCTTTATCTTGATTTTGTTGAGTGCACGAAAATCCACACACACGCGCCATGTTCCAGCCTTCTTGGGCACCAATACAATCGGTGAATGACATGGCGAGGTAGATGGATGAATGACACATTTTTTCAACAATCCTTGGATTTTCTTCTTGATTTCTGCACTTTCCATTATCTACATGTGATACATGCCAATTTTAGGAAGTGGAACATCCTGCTGCAACTGTATCTCATGTTGGATTTCACTCTTGGGAGGTAACCCATTTGGCTCTTGAAACATCTCGCCATGTTGAGTTACTATATCAAACAAATCATATTTTAATCTATCATCACAACCTTCAAAAGTTTCAAAATCCTTATCATTCTTTTCTTTTTATCATAAGAAGCACATATTTTTTTCTTGAGTTTATTAGTCTCTTTATTTTCCCAGCATTAACCAAAGAGAGGTTTAACTTTTTGCAATGAGCTCTCACAATATATTCCACCCCATATTTGAACAAGTGGTACTTGTTCTCATGGTGATAGAAGACTTATTTCCTATCATATAGATATGGGCTACCCAAAATAATTCCACATATGTCAAGCAGTACAACATCTAACTCAACTTCATCAATAAAATTTGTGGTAATTGCAAACCGTAAATTGCATTTTATTGTAACCTATAAGTTTGTATATTTTGTTATCCAACCCAATGGGTATGTCTTATGATAAGGTAAGGTTTCAAGATTCAACTTCTTAACTAAGTCTTCAGAGATTAAGTTCGATTGACACCCACTATAAAATAGTGTGTCAATTTTTGTATGTTTTGAGATCACTCTTACATGAAACAACTCTATTATTGCTTCCTCATTTGGAGTGTTATTGTGAAAATTTGAGGAACTAGTACTTGCTATGTTTTCTTTTCCCTTTGTGACCATGGCTGAAATTTTAGTCTCTTCTCCTGAATCAGATCCAAGATCTTGTTGTTTGGTAGCAATTGTCTTTTTTTTCCCCTTATTGTTGAATTTATTAAGCCTCAATTCTGGATGAAGTTTCCAACGGTGGGCTTCATCATGACCCTCTTTGGAACAATGAATATATTTGGTTTTCTCCCCTTCTTTCGTAATGGATGCATTATTCTTTTGTTTACCCTTGAAACCCTTTCCATTTTCACCACCCTTGAATGGTTTCTTTTTATCCTCATCTTGTACATTTTCCCCTCTTACCTTAAGGTGTTTAGCTTGCACACAGACCTCATCTAAACTAGTGGGATTAAACATGAGGATGGTATGTTTCAAGTAACTATGCAATCCACCTATGTACTTCAAAAAACTTTCTTGGCTATGCAAATCAACTCCTAACATAAGAGCTCTTCTCCTAAACTCATGCGTATAATCTTTCACACTTTGACCTTTCAATTGTCTAAAATTTTGCCAACTCATAATATCTTTTTGCATGTATGCTAGAGGATAGCATTTCCTTTTAATGGCAGCTATAAAATTTGACTAAGACATTGAGATATTTCCATGCTTCTTAATCCCTTGTTGTGTCTTTTCTTCCCACCCTACAAGTGTTGATCCCTCAATTATCAAGGAAGCCAATTGAATATTTATGTCATATTCTTGAAGATTTTGAATTCTGCAATAAAGCTCCAATTGAAAAATCCAATTATTTTGCTTCTCTGCATTCACTTTGCCATTATACATTGGAAGCTCAAACTTAACATCAAGTTCAATAAAGGGTGATTTAACAATTCCTTTGGAAGTATGTGTATGAACAGATGGAAGGGTTGTGGTAGTGGAAGATGATGACGAAGAAGCTGAAGATGGTGGTGAGGATTATGGTGGAGTGGATGGTGGCTTCTCACCATCTCCATGGCCTCCTCCACCTGGAGAACCCTCTCCTCTTGGAGGCCTTGAAATCTCTCCTTGCATCCTTACATTCCTTTCCTCATAGATGACTTTAACCATCTTAGTCATATCAAAGAATTCCTTCCTGAATGCTCTCTCATCTTTTGTCATGATAGGTTCTCCTTCATGAGACATTCTCACTGAAGACTAAACTTCAACTTGAGGATGTGCCAATGTTGAAGACTTTGGAAACCTTACCCTTCTTCCTCTTGGCCCAACTGCAAGTCTCTCAACTAGCTTCTCTTCTCCTCTTTTGAGTTTTAACCTTGTAAGCATGAGAAAACCTTGTAAACAATTAGATCCCTTCTTGCACAACAAAACCTAAAGGACTTGAGATTTGATACCAAAAATGATATGAATGGAGTATATTACTATTTCTATATTAATTCCTCATTCAGATTAAAATTCAATGTCTCATGTGTGCTTAAGGGTTCAAGGTTTCTTGCAGATTTTCAAGTCGTGTGTGTGTTTTTCATGTTAATTTAGTAATAAATTTCACATAAAAAAAAATAGATGAACAACATAAAATAAAGTACAAAATATCACCATATAGAACATTAACACATGTATTTGATGAAGGAGTTCACCACTCATGGGCTACATCTCCTTAGTCCAGCTTCCATGGCTTGTGCCTCTATATTATGCTCAAATTGTCAAATTGAACTATTTACAATGCTATTTTCTCCTATAACCTGCTCCAATGAGTCTAGAATGGCTCAAAATGGTCATATAGCCTCTTTTTGAGCGTGAATTGGTCGAAAATTACACAAGTTATGGCCTATTCAATTTTTCCCACTATTTTAGGCCCTAAACTAGTTAATTGTAACTAGAACTAGATGTTTCAGCCAAATCCGGATGTCTGCCAATTAAAATGTCATTAAATTCAAGTGGTAGTTAGTGCACTAATTAAGGGAGTTTAAGCGCTAACTGCATCCTTAACTTAATCCGAATTTAACATTGGATTAATGCATGTAATTTGGATTAAGCGTTAAATAAACGTTGCTTAAGGTCAAACCTCTATATTAGTTTGGAGCTCCCACCGGTGGTCGTGTCATGTTGGTTCTATGGACTGGGGATTGGCCCCAAGTTTGCTCCCACCATATAAAAAAACTTAATTCAAATATACTCGGAGTCCTATACATGTTAAGACTAATGTGCTAGGCGGGACGGTAGGCCATTGCATTGTGTGGTGGGAAGTCATTGGGTCGAACCCCAACACCCCCACATAGACCTTAACAAAAAAATTTTACACCATAATAACACTTGGGGGGAATGTGGTGGCCTCAAGGTGCACGATGTGTCCTCACCCAGTTGGCCTGTAGAAAATGACAAAGAATGGCCCTGCATAGTCAGCTTGCCATGTGAGCAGTACGGACTGCTGACTGGGCATCTGACTGTCACTTTTTTTAAATTTACCTATTTAGCAAAGAGAATAGATCGCATTTCCAGGAGCATACAACAACCATTGTTTGTTAAATGAAGTGTTCCAAATTCATAATGGCGAGCACTACACAGTCATTCAGGTTCTGAGCCAATCTGAGAACTTTTATTTTTAAACATAAAATCGAGCCCCTGATCATTATATAGAGGAGAGCCACATTCGTTGAAGAGGAGACCATTGTGAACCAATGTCGGAGTTATTGTTGTGAGAGTGGAAGAGCCAGAAGAAAGGGCATTGTTGTCGTGATTGAGGTTGCATGTTGTTTACTATTACGTTGTGTATATTTCTATAGTGGTGCCTATGTGGAGCTTCCTCAAGAACTGTGGATCAGTGTAGAGTTGTGTGAAAATATGCACAGAGAAGAGCCATGAATTATTGGTTCGGTGGTGTATTCAGTAATGGGTCAACAAAGGAGACTGAAACAGTCTCGAAGAAAATTGAAACAAATGAGGAGAAAGCATCAAGAGTTATATAAAATATATTTTTCAGCTAAATTTTGTGAGCAGTAAAAGGTTGACACTGATGGAGCAGAAGCTAATCAAGTCAAGGATCATAATGTAGATTTGGAATTTGATGAAATCCTTAAGAGGTTAATGCCAATTCCACCCTCTTTTTCAGGTATGAATTAAGAAACCTGGGAAACTGAAATGAAAGAAATATTATGGAAGGTAGATTTACTAAATTATGTTGAAGATTATTTTGTTAAATCAAACCATGATATGAGTAGAGATGCATTAGAACTACATCTTACAACGTCTGTATTAAATGAAAACATAATGTTTATTATACTACATGAATATGGTAAGATTCAAAATGAATATTTTTGTGGGATATTTTAGAAATGAAGTACAATTTGAAGGAGGGAAAATATGATGAAGGTATTGCTCTTGAAAATGATGATTGTGATTTCAATCTCATAACTGATTATGAAACTGAATATGGCAACATTGAAGATGCAATGATAGATGATGAATTTGTTCCCGTACTTGAAATTGAAACATGTGATGATGGAGAAACAACCATTGCTGTCGAATTTGAAATTTTTTATGAAGAAATCTTCCCTGATGCAGAGACCTATGAAGTCAAATTTGATGAGAACCATGCATCTCATGATGAGTGGATCAATCTGATGCATTAAAAGCATATTATTGATGAGTTTTTGTTCGGTGAGAAGGAAATATTATCTCCATATACATATCAAATGCAAGACAACATGTTTGCAGCAACAAAATTGATTAAAGAGGTTGAAGGCATACATCAACAAACTACGTCAGCAGAGAAAGATGAAGAAATTAAATTTCACTTAAAGGAGTAGAATGATAAGAGCCAATATGGTCCTATTTATGAATCTAACATTGTTTTTAAGTATGCATATATTGGCAGGCATGAAGAAGAAATTGCAAACATTAAGGACAACTATAAGTCCCAAGAATTGCAACATTTAATACAAAGAATGTTAGTTTGCAATCAAGATCAAGAAAGTGGAGATTAATATTTCAAGTGTTCCATCTGTTATCCATGATAACCATTAGGTTGGTCTTGAGTCAATTAGGGTAAGTTACTTATGGTTGAATAGGATCTTTTAAATTTGTAATTTTCAAAAAACATTCATATGTGTGGTGGTCTTTTCGTGAGTTTGAGAGGTCATCATTAATGTAAAAGGTGTCATTTTCAAAGAAAAATCCCAAAAAATCTTTGTGCATGAGTTAATCTAGTCATTAGAGTGAATTTGACACTTTTCCCAACTTCTTCAACAAATTTAGTGTAAACAGGTCAGGGTTTGCTATGAAAGTTCCTATACTCTATTTTGCTTCCATCGTTATATGTTTTTGATGTTTTTGAGAAGTCAATGCAGGGAAAGGGTGGATGAATCATCAAATAAGAGCACAAATATTATTGTGCCACTTGTTCAAGGGAGCAACTTAGCAATCAAACTCCATATGCCTAACAGCTTATCATGATGCCAACTCATCAATTGGACAAATCACCATCTCAACTCAGGTTTATAAGGTTTTAACTCTAGTGTATCAGTTGGCCAATATGTCAACATGTTAGTTTGATTCGATAAAAATGATACAAACTGAATTGAAGAAAAAGGTTCTTAAAATGGTTGTGCAAAATAATGATGTTACTTCATGAAAGATGGTAAGGCAACAAATTTTTGGACCACATTTTGTCTTATACTGTCATACCAGGCATGTAAAGGCTTTATTAGTGTTTTGGATGTGAAAAAAGGAAGAAGGTGCAAAATATCAGTGAACTAAGTACTTTCGTAGGAAGTCCCAAGCCTAAAGACGAGATTTTGCTACAAAAGTGTTGTAGGTTTCTTTGAGGGTAAACTTCAGCAAAAATTTTAGAACGAGGATGTCTTAGAGCATGTTTTTACCTCATTAGCCCCAAGGAATACCCTCCAGCAGTCAGAAATGTCAAATATTATACAAAAGGTGGATTTTGGAGTTTGCTACGAAAGTGCGCTACGAACGTTCTAGAAATGACTGTTTTAGCAATCAACTTCAAGCTCACTATCTCACCAAATGGAAAGTAATTTTGGAAATATGAAGGAGTTTTTTCTTCTGCACAAACCCACCTACAAAAACCTCTCTAAGTGTTTGTACATCCATTAGGGTTTGGAAAATACTTACTCATCTTTGAGGCATATTTTACATAATTTGTCCAAGCCAGATTTGTGTAGAAATTTTAAAATTCGACTTGGTGGAGGTCCAACTCAGCATCCACGTGGCATGATGACACATCAATAGTCCAACACATTCATAATATCAGTTGGTTGCATTTTATGAGGGTTATTAAAAGAATTTGTTGAGCTATTTAATGAAGGAAGAGTCCCTTTTGTATTCAAACTCTTCCAAACAGAAAAATATTCCTAGGAAGTCTCCAAGTGATGTAATTCTATTAGGAATAGGTCTTTTAAGAAGGAATTCGAGGTTGGCCCAGGTGGAATACCATTGTATGATAACTCACTCTATAAATTAGGGAGTTTTTGAGTTTCAATGGTTGCAAGAACGTAATGAGAAGGATATTATGTATTTTTTCTCTACAAAGCTAATATACAGTTTTCAGTAGCTGTATTTCAAAACTTGAGATTATTTTAGAGCTTATGTTTCTGTGCCTCTATATTTTTTATATTGTTATCAACATCATAGTATTATGATCACTTTGAATTCATAATTTTTATGCTCCAATTTCCTCCATGTATTATGTTTTTGCTGTAAAAGTTATCTCTTAAGCTCATTTCCCTTAGTTTCCATGGATGCATTTTCTAGTAATTGAAGTCCCTTAGCTAACTCCATGCCCAATGGTAGCCTTCATACGTTCTTCCACCTGAAAAATCACTTAAAACACAAAAATATTAGGCATTTGAAAATAAATTTTTTACCTTGAGTACTTCATTTTTCCTTTGAGAGAGCCTTCTCTGATTAGAAGGGCTAATTTCAAATCCAAAGTGGTTTGAAATAGTTGTGCTAGGTTGACAATTGAACAACCCAACTTGGTTCCAGCCTAGTGATAACATTTTGGTGCATCTGCTCGGAGTTCGAAGCTACATTATCATGGGTAATTGATTCCAATCAAAGTAATTGAGCTCTTGAAGGTAACAGGAGATCATAAATATTCAAGGTTGTACTTCTGCCTTGGCGACTCCATTATTGAAGAATTCAGAAATTCATAGCTTCATGGTGACTCCACTACTTGAAGATCAATAGATTGAATAAGTTCCAGGATGAGATATACTGCAAGAATAAATCTCAGGTATGCTCCTACAAATCGATCTCACATCTATGGTTTTCCAAATCCTATGACTTGTGTTGATTGGTCAATCCATCTTCCTATGTTAAAGATGAAAAGAAATATGTTGTCGGTCTGCATTTGATTAAGTTCCATATACATGTATGTAGACTGAGGGTTGAGTTTCCTTAGGATTGTCCCATGAAGATGTTTACCCTAGAAGACAAAGCTAGAGTATGGTATGAAGGGTTGAAATCAGGAAGCTTGTGTTCTCATAAAGATTTCCATAGAATATTTTTTGGACATTATGGGAAGTCTCATACTTCATCACCATTGTTTCAATACTGTTGTAATCTTTGGAAGGGTTTCATTCAATGTATTAAAAGTATTGATGATGATGTAGAATGTATGGATGATGAGGATATATTAAAGGCACTTTATGAATTTTCTTCAGAAGCTAGTTATCATGATGATCAAAATTTTTTCCAACAAGCAGATGTCTCTTCTTTAGTCGAAGATGAAATGGATTATGAATTTGACAGTCAAGTCATATTACATGAAATTTATGAGGATTCACAACCTTGTAAATCTATATGCAGTCAAAGGTATGAGCCAAATCATTCAAATTGATTTTCAACCCATTTCTTTTCTGAAATTTTATGTCAAGAAGAAACTCCTCAAGATTAGGTTTTTGAAAATACATGCATGAAAATTTTGAACAATGAGGTAACATGTGATGAAAGTTCACTTTTAGATAATCCCCAAGCATATGAAAAACTTTCCGATCATATTGAGAACAAAGAGTTGAATGTTTAGCAACATGAAAATGGGCAGGAGCAAGGAGAATTTTATGTGAAACATGTTTCTTTTAATCATGAGGAGGAGGTTGATTCCTTGAGTATGCTTTAAGATTGTCATAAGGAAACACTTATATAAAATAATCAACAACCTTTTGAGCCACAAGTTGTTGTCCCAAAATGTCTTGTTACATATTTAAATGATCAAAATTTTTTGTTTTTGCATGATGATATACATGAAGTTCTTATCGTAATCATGAAAATTTAATTTTAAACATCCATGTAGCACATGATATGGTTGCTCCCATTGAAGATTTTCATAAAGAGTCAGAGTATTGTCTTAAAAATGATGTTGAAAATGAAGGCATAAAACAGAGACAACCTGCAATTATGAATTAAGAGTTTCCTTTGGATCATCACGACATGATACCTTTCAGTGTTTTCAAGTATCCTTTTGCTAATAACACTGTTACCGATGAAATAGGTAACTTGACCTCAAAATGGGAACTCTAGCCCAAAAAGACTCAAAAAACATGAAAAAACACCCCAAAAACAAAAAAGGTGTATCCTAGAATGCACTTGGTTTTTTTTTAAGGTCAAATTTCAACATTTTATAAAATTATGCTAAAAACAAAATTGTTTCTTGAAAAAAGGATTCGAAGAAACACCCTCAAAACAAAACCAGTTGACGCTTGAATAATAAAAAAAAAAATTGTCATATTTTTGACATTTTAAAAAATAGAAATAACATTTTTTAATTTTTAAAATTCAAACATTAAAAAAAACCTAAAATTTAAGAAAAAAAATAAATTTAAAAAATTAAAACATTTTAAAGCTTAAAATTTAAAAATATATAGGAAAAAAAAATAAAAATAAAAACAAAATAAAATTTTTAATTTAAACATTAGAAAAAACCTAAAATTTAAGAAAAAAATTAAAAATTAAAAATTAAAAAAAAAATTAAAGATTAAAATTTCAAAATATATAGAAATAAAAAAATAAAAATATTAAATTAAAAAGAAAAACAAGTTAAAAAAAGAAAGAAATTATAAAAAATAAAATATAGAAATTAAATTTAAAAAAGAAAAAGAAAATGTTTATTAAATTAAAAAAAATTAAATTTAAATTTTAAAATAAAAATTTAAATTTAAAGAAATATATTAAATTTAAAACTTAAAAAAATAAAAAATAAAAAATAAAATAAAAATTATTGAAATTAAAAGTAAAAAAATGAAAAATTAATTAAAAAAAAAATGAAAAAAAAAAATACAATAAAAATATTAAATTTAAAGAAATATATATTAAAAAAACAAATAGATTTAAAAAAAAATATTAAATTAAAATTTATATATATATATATATATATATATATATATATATATGAACTTAAATTAAAAATATATATATATTAGATTTTATTAAATTAAAAAAAAAATTGCTAATATTAAAATAACAAATTAAATTAAAAAAAAAAATTAATAAATAAATGAATAAGCAAATAAATTTTGAAATAAAAAAAAAATTAAAAAAAAAAAAAAAAACATTGTTAAAATAAAAAGTTAAAAAACTTTAAAAATCAATTAAAATTCAAAAATTCAAAAAAATGTATTAAATAAAAAATAAAATAAGGAAAAAATAAATAAATAAATAAAAATACAAAATTTACTAAATTTTAAAAAATTAAATGAAAAAACTAAACATAAAATTTAATAATAAAAAAAAAATATGAAAATTTAAAAAAAAAAATCAATTAAATAAAAAAAAATACAAAATTTAATAAAAATTATTAACAAAATTTAGAAAAAAAAAATTAAAAACAAAAAAATAATAAAATAAAAAATAAAAAACAAAAAAACAAAAAAAATTAAAACAAATTAAATTTCAAATATAAAAATTAAATTAAAAAAAATAATTTTAAATTTTTTGAATTAAAACAAAAATTAAAATATATATATATATCTATTAAAAAATTAAAAAATTAAAAATAAAAAAGAATTTTTTGATTGTGGTGGCGCCGCCAATCGATCTCTCGCCCAGGTGACAGCGAAGGCCGGCCGCTAGGTGGGAGGCCGATTTCGGGAATTGCCCTCCCGCGGCGGGAGACCGATTTCGAGAATCGCCCCGAGGCCGATTCCGGGAATCGCCCTCCCGTGACGCAGGAGGGCGATTCCCGGAATTGACCTCCCACGGCTGGAGGGCGATTCCCGGAATCGACCTCCTGCGGCGGGAGGGCGATTCTCGTAATCAGCTTCAAGGGAATTCCCGAAATTGGCCTCCCGCGGCGGGAGGGCGATTCCCGGAATCGACCTCCCGCGGCGGGAGGGTGATTCCCAAAATCGGCTTGAGGACGCGGGAGGGCAATTCCCGGAATCGACCTCAAGGCGATTCCCGGAATCAGCGGGAGGGCGATTCCCGAAATCGTCCTCCCGCGGTAGGAGGGCGATTCCCAGAATCGACCTCCCGCGGCGGGAGGGCGATTCCTGGAATCAGCCTGAGGACGCGGGAGGGCGATTCTCGGAATCGGCCTCAAGGCGATTCCCGAAATCAGCCTCCTGCGGCGGGAGGGTAATTCCCGGAATTGGCGGGAGGGCGATTCCCGGAATCGGCCGAAGGGCGATTCCTGGAATCAGCCTCTTGCCACGGGAGGGCGATTCTCGGAATCGACCTCTCGCCGCGGGAGGGCGATTCTCAGAATCGGCCTGAGGGCGATTCCCGGAATCGGCCTCCGCCACCACCTGGGCGGGAGGCCGACTGGCGGCGCCACCACGATCAAAAAATTCTTTTATTTTTTATTTATTTTTATTTTTTTAATATATATTTTTTTTAATTTGATTTTTATTTTTTTAATTTTTTTTAGATTCAAAAAATTTAAAATTAATTTTTTATTTTTTTTTATTTTTTTTTTATTCAAATTTTTTATTTTAAATTTAATTTGCTTTAATTTTTTTTTGTTTTTTTTTTTTTAAATTTAATATTTTAGATTAGTTATTTTTTAAAATTTAAAATTTATTCATTAAATTTATTAAATTTTAATTTAATTTTTTTTTTTTAAATCTTTTAGTTTATTTGGTTTTTCATTTTTAAAATTTATAAATTGTTTCATTTAAAAAAAACAGCGAATTTATGGATATTTGTTTTTTAATTATTTGCACGTGGTTTTTTTCATTTTTTTTGTTTTTTAATGATATTTTTTTTTATTATAATTCTTTTATATTAATTTTCTTTTTCAATTTTAAATTTTGTTTTGTTTTTTAAATTTGTTTTTTTTGTTAATTTTAAAATTTGTATTTTTGTTTTCTTATTATTATTATTTTTTTAATTTAAATTTTTAAATTAATTTTTTCTTTTTTTGTATTTTATTTTTTTTATCTAAATTTTAATTTTGAAATTTAAATTATTTTGAAATTTTCTATTTTAACTTCTTCTTTTTTAATTATATGGATTTTTTTAATAACTTAGAAAAAAATGTTTTTGATGTTTTGTTTTTTAAATTTTTTTTTTTGTTAATTTTTGTTTTTTTTCTTTAAATTATGTGTTTTTTTTTCAAATTTTGTCATTTCTTTTGATATAATTTTCGAATATTTTTGTTTTATTTATTTATTTTTGTTTAAAATTTTTATTTTTACGAGTTAATTTTGTTTTTTTTTACATTTTTATTGGTTTTTTATATTGTTTTTATATATATTTTTTTATCTAAGTTTTGTGTTTAATTACCAACATGAAAATCACCACTCTAAAAAAAAAAGGTTCATACTGCATCGATACGTTTCAAAATTAGCATGAAAATCACCGCTCTAAAAAAAAAAAAAGTTGATGCTGCATCAATACGTTTCAAAATTAGCATGAAAATCACTAACATTTTAAAACAAGTATTCATACTTCATAAATAAAAATATTAGAGTGTCAAAAATATGCTAAAAAAAAAAGAGAGGTGATTCTGCATCACCACTTTTCAAAATCGGGTGCTTTTTATGCTACCAAAAAAAAGTAGGTAACAGTGCGGTTACCTATTTCATCGGTAACATTGTTTAATTTGTTGCTTTCATCAAAAGAAAACATTTTTCATGGTTATCAAGATCCTTTGGTAAGCCTATTTCAGTCATCAGTGAAGGTGGAGTTTATTTCATTTATAAGTACAGGTTATGGATTCAACTTTTGTTCTTAGTTGCCAATATATGGTCCACTTATGAATAGTCAAGAAGAACAGGTGTTGGATTAGATCTTGGACTAACTATATTGGAGGTTTCATATTTCTTGAAACAAACATCTGATTTTCAGCTTAGGGTAGATTTGTATATACATAAATAAGCTCATAGGTTTGAGCATCTAATTTTCAGCAATAGCATATTTAGTTTGCAGCATGGTTTTCAGTTGTAGTTATCATTATCAATTTCTATAGTTTCAGTTTGAATGTCAGTTTGAGTTTAAGAGAAAAAGTCAGTTTGAAAGTTGCAGTCTTCGAGTTGGAAAATGCCCAATGAATAGGCACGTGGTCTACGAGTTCTTTGTTGCACCACAAGGGCGCATCATCCCCATTGGAGCCATTTTTATCTGTGATAACCATTAGGTTGGTCCTGAGTCAATTAGGGTAAGTTACTTAGGGTTGAATACGATCTTTTAAGTTTGTAATTTTCAAAAAACATCCATATGTGCAGGGATCTTTTGGTGAGTTTGAGAGGTCATCATTAATTTAAGAGGTGTCATTGTCAAAGAAAAAAAAATTTCTTTGTGCATGAATTAATCTAGTCATTAGAGTGAATTTCACACATTTACCAACTTCCGCAGCAAATTCAGTGTAAACAAGTCAATATTTTCTACGAAGGTCCCCGTACTCTGTTTTTCTTCCATCATTATGTGTTTTTGAGCAGTCAACGCACTGAAAAGGTGGATGAATCATCAAATAAGAGCATGAATATTATTGTGCCACTTGATCAAGGGGGTAGCTCAGCAGTCAAACTCCATATGGATGACAACTCATCATGATGGCAGCTCATCAATTGGACAACTCATCATCTCAAATCATGTTTAGAAGATTTTAACTCCAGTGTATTAGATGGCCAACACCTCATCCTGTCAGTTTGGTTCGATAAAAATGTTACAAACCGAATTGAAGAAAAAGGGTCTTAAAATGGTTGTGCAAAATGATGATGTTACTCCATGAAAGATGGTAAGAAAACACATTTTTGGACCATATTTTGTCTTATACTATCATACTAGGCATGTACAGCCTTTGGTAGTGTTTTGAAGGTGAAAAAAAGAAGAAGGTGAAAAATATCAGTAAACTAGGTACTTTGGTAGCAAGTCCAAAGCTGAAAGATGAGATTTTGCTACGAAAGTGTTGTAGGTTTCTTTGAGGGTAAACTTCAGCAAACATTTTAGAACAAGGGTGGATTAGAGCATGTGTTTACCTCATTAGCCCCAAGGAAGACCCTCCAGTAGTCAGAAAGGTCAAATATTATGCAAAAGGTGGATTTTGGAGTTTTCTACAAAAGTACACTACGAAAGTTCTCGAAATGATTGTTTTAGCAGTAAACTTCAAGCTCACTTTATGACCAAATGGAAAGGAATTTTGGAAATATAAAGGAGGTTTTTCTTAATAACGAGCCCATCTACCAAAACCTCTCTTAGTTTTTTCACAACCATCAGGTTTGGGAAAATACGCACCCATCTTTGAGGCCTATTTTACAGAATATTTCCTAGCTAGATTTGTGTATAAATTTTTAAATTTGACTTGGTGGAGGTCCATATCAACATCCACGTGGCATGATGACACATCAACAATCCAGCACATTCAGAATATCAGTTGGTTACATTTAATAAGGGTTATTAAAAGAGTTTGTTAAGCTATTTAATGAAAGAAGTGCCCTTTTTGTATTCAAACTCTGCCAAATAGAAAAGTATCCCTAGGAAGTCTCCAAGTGATGTAATTCTATTAGGGATAGGTCTCTTAAGTAGGAATTTGAGGCTAACCCAAGTGGCAAACCATTGTCTGAGACCTCACTCTATAAATGAGGGAGTTTTTGAGTTTGAAGGGGTGGAGGAATGTAATGATAAGGCTATTATGTAAATTTTCTCTACCAATCTAATATGCAGTTTGCAACAGTTGTCTTTCAAAACCTGAGATCCTTTGGGAGCTTATGTGTTTGTGTCTCTCTATTTTTTATATTTTTATCAGCATCATAGTGTTATGATCATTTGGAATTCATAATTTGTATGCTCCAATTTCCTTCATGTACTATATTTTTGTTGTAAAAGTTATATTTTAAGCCCATTTGCCTTAGTTTCCATGGATGCATTTGCTAGTAACTGAAGTCCCTTAGCTGACTCCATGCCCAATGGTAGCCTTCATACACTCTTCCACCTGCAAAATCACTTAAAACACAAAAGATTTAGTCATCTGCAAATAAAAGTTTTATCTTGAGTACTTCATTTTTCCTTTGAGAGTGCCCTCTTTGATTGGAAGGGCTAACTTCAAATCCAAAGTGGTTTGAAATAGTTGTGCTAGGTTGACAATTGAACAACCCAACTTGGTTCCAGCTTATTGATAACACCACCTTTGGTGTAGAAAACGCAAGAAGAAGGATAAGCTCCACCACTATATTATGGCAAGAAAAGTGAAGATGAAACTTCACCGACAAATGAACAAGCATGGACTCTTTAGCAAGAAAACAAAAATGAAAGCTCAGTTATCAAGTATGATTGTAAGACTAACTAAGACTGAGACGAGCAGGCATATAATAAGCCAATGAAGGAAAAATATGATTTTGGGTGAATTTCTCTATTAAGGGGAGTGTGGGAATTACTGGAGAAATCTATTAATTTATTTTGTTAGGATTGAGATCCTCTATTTAAGTCCTAAATCCTATTATTTAGGGAGTGGTTCAAACCACCTAAGTTTATATATATGAGATTTTGATTGAATAAATAGAATGTGTGTTGAGTGCTCCGCATTACTCACCTCGAGAGCCTCTTGTTTTATCTCATATTCTACTCTCGTTGAAATTTTATAAGCTTGCCATCGTGATCCAATGGTTGCTCGTGAAAATAAAGAGAAAGATAACCCTAAGAAAAGCTTCATGACATTCATTTGCATCAAATAAAATCAAACTACAATAGTAATGGTTGATAATGGTGGCTAAATATCGATTTCAAGCAATATTTTCAAATCAGCTAAGGGGCTAATGTAAATAGTGTCCCAGAGTATCTAAGCTCAAACCTCACATAATTTTGATCACAAATGGTAAATCTTAATCACATCTTACTGAAGTTGGAAAACATAGCCTATATGTGACATACTCTAATATCAGGTTGCCTGTAATGATTACAATTAAATGATCAAGGTCTGTATCATATATTCTCATTAAATAACTTGTATATTAAATTTAAATTAAAGAGATCAATAATTTTTTTTAAGAAATTTTTTTTTTAGCAAATCACATTCCAATATTTGAGGTTGAACGGTTTTGAACTATTTAGTGTGGTATTATTAGGACTTCATACTAAGTTATTATGATATATCACATTTAAGTATGAAACATATTTAATAGTTTGAAACATACTAAAATGTAATTAATTGGAAGAATTATCTTATAAATCACAAAAAATTACATTCTAATATTAATGAATATCAGAATTGTTCATTTTTTTTTACATGCCTGTTTGAATTTTATAACTATAACAAATTTGAAATAAGGAATCTGTTATTTTGAATTTATAACTATGTCAAATTTTAATATTGCCAACAAAATACCGAATCAATGGATAATATTCCTTAATTATAAAATGACAATGAATTGTTCTAAACTTATGTGGAATGTTGTGTGTTTTTTTTCCTATTCATACCAACTATATATTTCACCGCGCCATAGAATCCAAACAACGAGATATGGCTTTTCTCAAAAAGAAATAAGAGTAACAGTCACACTGTTTTAAAAAACAGTTACCTTAGAGTACAGGCTGAACACTGTTAAGAACAACAATAAATGCCAGCAAAATTGCCAATTTAGAAACCGCGTTTATGATGATTTCACTGCTTGTAGACACCTGACCGAAATCCTCGCGCAACACAAGAATGGGAACCCAAAAAGACAATTCCTATGGCACTTGAAGTACTTGCAGAAACAATCACAGCAAAATTTTGCTCCTTTTCCATTTCCAGCCCCTAGCTCATTGCCAACCCTTATGCTGCATTAACAAACTACAAATTAATCGAGGCATAACGCAACCCTTGAAGATTCGGAAATACGCTTATCGATTCCAAATATTAGCATGGTGCACATGCCTTGTTGCCGCTAAAAATCCAAATGGTATCATCATCAACTGTTGATGTTCATGCTGTAAGAAATGACATGAAAACTCAAATACATTAAAATATATGATTTTCTCAGTAATTTTCTTTATTCTAAAATAATATAAAAATGAAAACATGTTTTACCAGATCGAAAGGGAATCGACTGCAACTTCTGCATCTGGTAGATGCCCTGTCAAGAGGATCAATACTCTGTAATACCAACTTTCTAAACTGGTTGATAAGAAAACGAATGTCAGTTCCTTGCTCTCAATTAAACTTTAAAAATCTAAAAATTAATTGATTAAGAATAGTTTCATGATGAAGATGTGTGCAACTAACCATAGCATCACACCAGATGCGATATGTAATTTGAAGTAAGGCTATAGAGGTTAGGCAATTAATTCTTGGGTTAGTTTGTGTTAGGTAATTAGTTTGTGTTAGGGAACTGATTCAACATTTTCTTGATGTATTTATATGTGTATACATTGTACATCATTGAGAGATTCATTAATATATTGTTGAAGTTTGTTTTCAGTTTGTGTCTTGTGTGTCTTAAAGCGGGGTTGTTCATCTGACTGGTAATTGAAATGTGCCACTAGTTTTGTGGCTCTTCATGAGCACTGAAGTTTGCATCTGCCAGTCAAAGGTTTTTGTGCATTGTGTGATAACCAAGCTCTGTGTGAAAGAGGCCAAGGGGTTCGAGTTATCCAAATAATTTCGTTAGCAGAGAATGCGATTTTGATGGTTAAACAAAGGTTAACGGTTTCAATAGCGACCAGTGAACTTGGTGGTATTGGGTTTTTCAATGGACTGTTGATGATAAAGAAATAAGGTACGGAGTTGTGGATTGTATCCACTAGCGTATTTTTTATACCCTCTGCAAACTGCACATTTTTATTCTTTTGATCTCGTTTCTACTTCCTTGCCTCTATGTTGCTTGAATGTGGAGATATATTTTATGACAGATGTGGCAGTAGAGACCAGACTTATTTAAACCCGTTGACGATGAATCTGTGGTTGTAAATAATCCAAGAGATTTCCCTATGAAGACCATGTAGTATGTAAAACTCTCACACTCCATCTTGGGATAATTTTTTCGTACTTAATTGGCATCAATTTCTGTCTTACCTTATCTTGCATAGCGGAAGTGCTGTTACGGAAATCTGTGATTATTTTTTAATGGAATAGACAACCCCTACGATATTTATCCAAACACTTTCTCAGATCGAAGATGATAGGTGCAAAGATGCCTGCAGTTTGATTGAAATAAATCCAATACGAGAGATGAAAGGTGAGAGGCCATAGGAGAGTTCGGCAATGCGATGGGGTATACCAGAAGTATTGATCTGGATATTGAACTACGCTGAAGGGTCTGATGTTGGACAAGTTATGAAACCATCCATCGACTTCCAAGGGTTAAAATCGTTATTTCTATTCCAATATTGTATTTTCAATTAGTGGAGATTGTGGTATGAGTCTTGTTTTTTCTGCCTTTGCAAGTGAAACTATGCACATTGTTTCGAGTAAATTTTTGAAGAGTATCATGCACATACAGACTATCAATTGATACTTGATAATTTATTATAGCAAAGAATGGTAAAATAATTACAAGTTTTCTTGTGTGGCAACAAAAGTGGCCAGATGAACTTTACAGTTAGCAAGACGTGCTAAATCTTTTGTAGCAATTTCAGTGAAAATTGCATTATCTTCTATGGCAATTTCAGTGAAAATTGTATTATCGTTGTAGCCCATAGACCATCCCGTAGTTCCACGGCCATTACTGGTGGCTTTGTGTTGTTTAGGTGTAGGAGAATGTAATTTAGATGGGCCACTACCAGATTTTTTTTATTGTTGTAAATCAAGTTTCATTGAGCACGCTTCTTCTAGCCTGCCTCTAGAAATCAGGTGCAAAATTGAAGTATCATGCCTATCACCATTAGTGCATTTCCCAAGTACAGGTACAGAATTATAAGAAAACTTTTTTCATGCTAATAATGAGATAATGAGTATTTGATGCTAGCTCAAATTCGAAGAGTGGGAAAGCGTAAGGGTTGTTATACATTATCACTAACACAACCACATTAGTAAAAACTAATGTGGTTGATATACGCCGATAGGCGTATATAAAATAGATTTACAACCACATTTACCAATGTGATTGATATAAGCCGATAGGCCTATATCCACTACCCATCACATTAATTTATATATCAATAAATAAATATTATATATAATAATTTTATTATATTAACTTGAAATATATATATTATATATTAATAAGAATATTAATATATTAAATATATTAATTATGATTAAAATCACAAAATATTTTTTATATATCAAAAATATTATAATAAGTATTAATAATATATATTAAAATTATTTATTAATATATTAAAAATATTAAGTATAAACATACCATAAATTAACTTGAAATATATATAATATATATTAATATAAAAATAATATTAATAATATATAATAATTTAATATTTATTGATATATTAATATGATAGATGGTTATATTATTAATAAACCAAAAGAACTAATAATATATTAATAATATATATTATATCATAGTTGTTTATATAATTAATAATATTATAATATTACTAATAATCATTATAAATAAATATTGAAATATTTATTAATAATGATTATTAGTAATATTATAATATTATTAATAATATATATAAATTAAATATTAAAATATTATAATATTATTTATATATATTATTAATAATATATATAAATAATATTATAATATTAGTAATAATCATTATTAATAAATATTTGAATATTTATTTATAATGATTATTGATAATATTATAATATTATTAATATATACAAAAATATTATATATATATATATTATTAATATTACAATAAGTATTAATAATATATATTAAAAATATTTATTAATATATTAATAATATTAACTATATACATATTATAAATTAAAAATATTTATTAATATATTAATAATATTAACGGTATACATATTATAAATTAACTTGAAATATATATAATATTTAGTAATATAAAAATAATATATAATATTTTAATATTTTTTTATATATTAATATCATAGATGGTTATATTATTAATAAACCAAAAGAACTAATAATATATTAATAATTATATCATAGTTGGTTATATTATTAATAATATTATTATAATATTACTAATAATCATTATTAATAAATATTTGAATATTTATTTATAATATATATTAATATATTAATAATATTAAACTCAAGAGAGTAATAAACCATATGAAAAAATATTTAAAAACAAAAAACCTAAGAGATTAATAAACCTTAACAATTATTATTTTAAAGTGAAGATATTAATAAACCCAAGGGATAATTAATAATACAAATCAAATGTCATCATAAACCAAAGGTTTAAATATTATAAACCATAGGAATTGGTGAACCCAAGGGATAAATATTATAAACATAAGGGATCAATATTAAAAACAGAAGAGATTAATAAACCCTAAGAAATGATATTTTAAACTAAAAAACCTAATAAATTAATAATCCACAGAATCAGTATTTTAAACATAAGATATTAATAAACCAACGAGATTATTAACATTATAAACCAAAAGAACTAATAAACCCAAGGGTTTAATGTTATAAATCAAAGGAACCAGTGAACCCAAGGGATAAATATCATAAACCTAACGGATGAATATTATAAACAATAAAGATTAATAAACCCTAAGAATTAATATTTTAAACTGAAAAATCTAAGAAATTAACAAACCCTGAGAATTAGTATTTTAAACTCAAGAGAGTAATAAACTGAATATGTGATTAACAATATAAACCAAAAGAACTAATAAACCCAAGGGTTTAATATTATAAACCAAAGGAGTCAGTGGACCTAAGGGATAAATATTAAAAACCTAAGGTATGAATAAGGCTAAGGGCAAAATTAAAAACCATAGAGATTAAAAAACCCAAGAGTTTAATACCATAAACCAAATCAATTGGTGAACCCAAGGGAAAACCATTACCAAAAAAATTATAAACCAAAGGAATTGGTGAACCCAAGGGAATTGATTTAAACATTGAGACAATTGTTGTCACAAAGCGACGTTGGACCAACTATGACCAAGGTTGGCCATGGGTGATTTTCATATTAAGACAATATTTGTTAGAATGTGACATTTGATCATGGATGACATTGATCGATTATTCATATTATAAACCAAAATAACTAATAAACCCAAGGGTTTAATATTATATACCAAAGGAATTGGTGAACCCAAGGGACAACCATCACCCAACAAATTATAAACCAAAAGAAATTGGTGAACCTAAGGGAATTGATTTAAACATTGAGAGAATTGTTGTCACAATGCGACGTTGGACCAACTATGACCAGGGTTGGCCATGGGTGATTTTCATATTGAGACAATATTTGTCAGAATGTCACATTTGATCATGGATGACATTGATCGATTATTCATATTATAAACCAAAAGAACTAATAAACCCAAGAGTTTAATATTATAAACCAAAGGAATTGGTGAACCCAAGGGACAACCATTACTCAACAAATTATAAACCAAAAAGAATTGGTGAACCCAAGGGAATTGATTTAAACATTGAGACCATTGTTGTCACAATGTGACATTTGATCATGGATGACATTGATTGATTATTCATATTATAAACCAAAAGAACTAATAACCCCAAGGGTTTAATATTATAAACCAAAGGAATTGGTGAACCCAAGGGATTTGATTTAAATATTGAGACAATTGTTGTCACAATGCGACGTTCGACCAACTATGACCATGGCTGGCCATTGGTGATATTCATATTGAGACAATGTTTGTCAGAATGTGACATTTGATCATGGATGACATTGATCGACTATTCATATTATAAACCAAAAGAACTAATAAATCGAAGGGTTTAATATTATAAACCAAAAGAATTGGTGAACCCAAGGGAAAACCATTACCCAACAAATATTAATAAGGCTAAGGGAAGTATTAAAAATAGTAGAGATTAATAAAACCTAAGGGTTTAATATTATAAACCAAAGGAATTGGTGAACCCAAGGGAAAACCATTACCCAACAAATTATAAACGAAAGGAATTGATGAACCCAAGGGAATTGATTTAAACATTGAGACAATTGTTGTCATAATGGGACGTTCGACCAACTATGACCATGGTTGGCCATGGGTGATTTTCATATTGAGAAAATGTTTGTCAGAATGTGACATTTGATCATGGATGACATTGATCGATTATTTATATTATAAAAAAAAAGAACTAATAAACCCAAGGGTTTAATATTATAAACCAAAGGAATTGGTGAACCCAAGGGAATTCATTTAAAATTAAATATCGAGACAATTGTTGTCATAACAAAATATTGGATTCTAAGTATGACCACGTGTCGATTTCATATTCAGAATGATGATGGATGACATTGATCGATTATTCATATTATAAACCAAAAGAACTAATAAACGCAAGGGTTTAATATTATAAACCAAAGGAATTGGTGAACCCAAGGGAATTGATTTAAACATTGAGACAATTGTTGTCACAATGCGACATTCGACCAACTATGACCATGGTTGGCCATGAGTGATTTTCATATGGAGACAATATTTGTCAGAATGTGACATTTGATCATGGATGACATTGATCGATTATTCATATTATAAACCAAAAGAACTAATAAACCCAAGGGTTAAATATTATAAACCAAAGGAATTGGTGAACCCAAGGGGATTGATTTAAACATTGAGACAATTGTTCTCACAATGCAACATTTGATTATGGATGACATTGATCAATTATTCATATTATAAACCAAAAAAAGTAATAACCCCAAGGGTTTAATATTATAAACCAAAGGAATTGGTGAACCCAAGGGAACTGATTTAAATATTGAGACAATTGTTGTCACAATGTGACGTTCGACCAACTATGACCATGGTTGGCCATGGGTGATTTTCATATTGATACAATGTTCGATGTAATGTGACATTTGATCCCAGACGACATTGATTCCATTATTCACATTATAAACTAAAAAACTAATAAATCCACAAAAAGAAATTGGTGAAACGAAGGGAAAATCATTACCTAAAAAATTATAAACCAAAGGAATTGGTGAACCCAAGGGAATTGATTTAAACATTGAGACAATTGTTGTCACAATGCGACGTTGGACCAACTATGACCATGGTTCGCCATGGGTGATTTTCATATTGATACAATGTTTGTCAGAATGTGACATTTGATCATGGATGACATTGATCGATTATTCATATTATAAACCAAAAAAACTAATAAACCCAAGGGTTTAATATTATAAACCAAAGCAATTGGTGAACCGAAGGGAAAATCATTACCCAAGGAATTGGTGAACCCAAGGGAAAACCATTACCCAACAAATTATAAACCAAAAGGAATTGGTGAACCCAAGGAATTGATTTAAACATTGAGACAATTGTTGTCACAATGCGACGTTGGACCAACTATGACCATGGTTGGCCATGGGTGATTTTCATATCAAGAGAATGTTTGTCAGAATGTGTCATTTGATCATGGATGACATTGATCAATTATTCATATTATAAACAAAAAAAATAATAAACCCAAGGGGGAATTGATTTAAACATTGAGACAATTGTTGTCACAATGCGACGTTGGATCAACTATGACCATGGTTGGCCATGGGTGATTTTCATATTGAGACAATATTTGTCAGAATGTGACATTTGATCATGGATGACATTGATCGATTATTCATATTATAAACCAAAAAACTAATAAACCCAAGGGTTTAATATTATAAACCAAAGGAATTGGTGAACCCAAGGGAAAACCATTACCCAACAAATTATAAACCAAAGGAATTGGTGAACCCAAGGGAATTGATTTAAACATTGAGACAATTGTTTTCACAATGCGACGTTCGACCAACTATGACCATGGTTGGCCATGAGTGATTTTCATATTGAGACAATATTTGTCAGAATGTGACATTTGATCATGGATGACATTGATAGATTATTCATATTATAAACCAAAAGAACTAATAAACCCAAGGGTTTAATATTATAAAACAAAGGAATTGGTGAACCCAAGGGGATTGATTTAAACATTGAGACAATTTTTCTCACAATGCGACATTTCATCATGGATGACATTAATCGATTATTCATATTATAAACCAAAATAACTAATAACCCCAAGGGTTTAATATTATAAACCAAAGGAATTGGTGAACCCAAGGGAAAACCATTACCCAACAAATTATAAACTAAAGGAATTGGTGAACCCAAGGGAATTGATTTAAACATTGAGACAATTGTTGTCACAATGCTATGTTCGACCAACTATGACCATGGTTGGCCATGGGTGATTTTCATATTGAGACAATGTTTGTCAGAATGTGACATTTTATCATGGATGACATTGATCGCTTATTCATATTATAAACCAAAAGAACTAATAACCCCAAGGGTTTAATATTATAAACCAAAGCAAGTGGTGAACCCAAGGGAAATCATTACCCAAAAAATTATAAACCAAAGGAATTGGTGAACCCAAGGGAATTGATTTAAACATTGAGACAATTGTTGTCACAATGCGACGTTCGACCAACTATGACCATGGTTGGCCATGAGTGATTTTCATATTGAGACAATATTTGTCAGAATGTGACATTTGATCATGGATGTCATTGATCGATTATTCATATTATAAACCAAAAGAACTAATAAACCCAAGGGTTTAATATTATAAACCAAAGGAACTATGGAACCTAAGGAAAACCATTATAAAAAGAACTATAAACTAGGCACTGGTGAACCCAAGGAATTACTTAAACATTGAGACAATTGTTGTCACATGCGATGTTCGATCAACTATGACCATGGTCACATGGGTGATTTTCATTGAGGCAATGCCTACGTAATGTGACATTTGATCATGGATGACATTGATTGATTATTCATATTATAAAACCAAAAGAACTAATAACCTATGGTTTAATATTACAAACTGTAAAGCAAGTGGTGGTACCATCAAAACTAATACCTAAAAAATTATAAACCAAAGGAATTGGTGAACCCAAGGGAATTGATTTAAACATTGAGACAATTTTTGTCACAATGCGACGTTCGGCCAACTATGACCATGGTTGGCCATGAGTGATTTTCATATCGAGACAATATTTGTCAGAATGTGACATTTGATCATGGATGACATTGATCGATTATTCATATTATAAACCAAAAGAACTAATAAACCCAAGGGTTTAATATTATAAACCAAAGGAATTGGTGAACCCAAGGGGATTGATTTAAACATTGAGACAATTGTTCTTACAATGCGACATTTGATCATGGATGGCATTGATCGATTATTCATATTATAAACCAAAAGAACTAATAAACCCAAGGGTTTAATATTATAAACCAAAGGAATTGGTGAACCCAAGGGGATTGATTTAAACATTGAGACAATTGTTCTCACAATGCGACATTTCATCATGGATGACATTAATCGATTATTCATATTATAAACCAAAAGAACTAATAACCCCAAGGCTTTAATATTATAAACCAAAGGAATTGGTGAACCCAAGGGAAAACCATTACCCAAAAAATTATAAACTAAAGGAATTGGTGAACCCAAGGTAATTGATTTAAACATTGAGACAATTGTTGTCACAATGCAATGTTCGACCAACTATGACCATGGTTGGCCATGGGTGATTTTCATATTGAAACAATGTTTGTCAGAATGTGACATTTGATCATGGATGACATTGATCGATTATTCATATTATAAACCAAAAGAACTAATAACCCCGAGGGTTTAATATTATAAACCAAAGGAATTGGTGAAGCCAAGGGAAAACCATTACCCAACAAATTATAAACCAAAGAAATTGGTGAACCCAAGGGAATTAATTCAAACATTGAGACAATTGTTGTGACAATGCGACATTGGACCAAGTATGACCATGGTTGGCCATGGCTGATTTCATATTCAGACAATTTGATGATGGATGACATTGAGCGATTATTCATATTATAAACCAAAAGAACTAATAAACCCAAGGGTTTAATATTATAAACAAAAGGAATTGGTGAACCCAAGGGAATTGATTTAAACATTGAGACAATTGTTGTCACAATGCGACGTTCGGCCAACTATGACCATGGTTGGGCATGGGTGATTTTCATATTGAGACAATGTTTGTCAGAATGTGACATTTGATCATGGATGACATTGATCGATTATTTATATTATAAACCAAAAGAACTAATAAACCCAAGGGTTTAATATTATAAACCAAAGGAATTGGTGAACCCAAGGGAAAACCATTACCCAACAAGTTATAAACCAAAGGAATTGGTAAACCCAAGGGAATTGATTTAAACATGGATGACATTGATCGATTATTTATATTATAAACCAAAAGAACTAATAAACACAAGGATTTAATATTAATAATATTAAAAATAATATTCTTATTCTTATTCAAATTAATTAATATTAATAATAAAACTTATTTATTTATTAATATTAGTATATTCTTACATATTAATTATTTAATATCAAATACTAATGCAAATTATTATTACAGTAATAAATATATAACAAAGTATAATAATAGTTAATATATTATTATTATTAACTTTAATATTAATATTGATAATATTAATTAATACTAATATCAATAACATTTAATTAATATTAAGAGTGACATTAATATTAATATTTGTTAATAGTGGGTAACATTAATTTTAATCCTAATATCAAAATATATTATATGCCTTTGTAAATTTTTAATAATATTATGATTAATAATTTTAATTATTAAATAAGGTTGATTATAGCTTAAAAAATAAAATAAAATAAAAAATGCACTCTTAAGTTTGAGAAAAGTATAGATAAACTTACAAAACCTCTATAAATAAAATTGCCATTATTCTATTTATTCCAAAGATAGTTGCTACTAATCAAATATCCATGAAATTTGTACAAGTCAATATCTAATATCTAGATATTATATTGATTCCTTATCTATATTTTTTATTTTTGAAATCAATATTTAATGGTGTTTGGAAATGATTAAATTTATTTGATATTACTCATTGAACTTTCTACATATTATACATATCGGTTATAAATAAAATATAATTTTATAATAAAAAAAAATTATATATGAAAAATAAAAAGTCATTAACTTATTTTTTTCTCATAAAAAATAAAATAATTTAAAATTTTATGTATTTAAAATAAAAATTGAAAAAAATATTTAAATAAACCTAAGAGTATTTAAAAAAAAGAAAACAAATATACCTTCTTATTTTTTATATTATATTTTTATTTATATAGACATCTTTATTAATATTTTCATTTTTTTTTAAGTGTAGATATTAAATTTATTAGAATCTCATATTTATTAGAATCATTGAGAGTAAAAATAAAAAATAAAAAAACACATTATATTAACAAATTAAAATTATCCTATAATTAATTTTATTATTTCATTTTTTTATATTTAATTAAACTACAATATCAAAAATAAATATAAAATTTGAAAATAAATTTGAATAAATTACAATTATGTGAATATTAAAATTAATAAATTGAAACACCATAATAGTAAATCAAAATTATATTAGTAATATATTTTTATTATTTATTTTAATATTTAAGTAATTCAAGTTTCAAAATAAATATAAAACATAAACATATTAAAACTATTTTAATAATATATTTTATAAACATCTTTTTAATTTGATACACAATTTCATAATTGAAAAAAGTATATAGATATTAAAATAAATGAATTAGACCATCAAAACATAAGACTTAACATTGAACTTAGTTTTAAGTGATAATTAGTTTGAGTGTAAAATTTGAACTTACATATTTTAATTTATATGTAAAATTTTATATTTATAAATTAAAAGTAAAATAATTGATTTATTTATAATTTTAAATGCAGTTAGAAACGAATTATATTAAAAATAATAAAAAATAAATTATATATACAAATAAATAATATATATTTATATATAAATATATGTGAAGAAATATTTTTGCACAATCTTATGTCTACACTAAGTCATTTATGGTCTGCACCATTCACTATATTGAAAGATCTATAATATAAACACTTAATAAACCAGGTTTCAGTAAAACCATCACTTCGATCTAACTGGAACTGAATCATAGGATCAAATATTTACTCTATATTGGAGACTTTTGAACCATCTATGTGCATAGGTCTCGATATAAATATATAAATAGGTGATTAGGTGATGACATAGACCGTGGAGAAATAGATATACGTTGGATGATTACAAATGATATCAAAGTAGCCATGTATGGTTTCTTCCATGCAATAAGGCATGCATGTCATTAGATATGCCATATCAAAGTAAGAATCTTTGACCTAAATCTACAGCAAATCATTTATGGTATGCACCATTCACCATATTGAAAGATCTATAAAGTAAAACACCTAGTAAACCAGGTTTCAGTAGAACCATCGCTGCCATCTAACTGGAACTGAATCATAGGATCAAATATTTACTATATATCAGAGAGTTTTGGCCCATCTATGTGCCTAGGTTTCGCTATAAATATATAAGTAGGTGATTAGGTGACGAAATAGACCGTGGGGAAATAGATATACTTTGGATTCTTGTGTTTCGTTTATGATTCCGACGACCATTAACTTCACCACGCTCATTGATTCCATTATCGTTAAAAGAAAGGAAAAACAAAAGGTTCCATTGCCATTAGAAAAATGTTAAAATAGAAAAGAAAAATAGGTGATATGAACAGAGCCAATGATGGCAGTCATGGCAGCAATCTCTACTGCTTGGCTTCATTTGCTACCGGATACAAAGAGCTTATTCTCTACTAAAAAATGTGAACGAAGAAGTGAACAAAACCAATAAAGAAAGAATAGAAAATAACGACTACATCTAATTTATTAGCCCAAAGAAAAAAATCACTTCCTGCTATGAAAGGCAGCAGAGCCAAATTTGGAGCAGTTTTGCTGTAGTTCGTTTCTTCTTTATTCCTAGGCCGCAGGGAAAACAGTAAAAACATCTACGCTCAAATGCTCGAAACGGACTTCGATCTTGAGCATGTCGATGCCCACTCTGCAAACACCAGCCACCGGCAAACATAAAAATCACGAGAAAACCACGAATCACGGAACAAGAAAATCAAGAAACACAAAAAATTGCCCCTTACTTGTCGATCCTGTTGCGAAGCTTCAGCAGAAACTGCTCATAACTCACCCCTGCAACTCGAAACCGCTTATACCAGCAACATGATGAAGTGCATGCCTCCAATTTTGAATAATGTCGGATGCACAGTCTTTCTGCTGCTCGTGCTTCAGCAAGGCTATAGCATACGCTCCATTGCCATCGGTGCCCGTCTTCCAGACCACATGAGGCTTAACTTTGTAAAAGACACGGATTATGGTAGCGCCAGAGTTCACCATGGTGACCAGTTCATCCAGGCACCATTTCGAATCCGCATAATTGGGGGAGAAAATGGTTATCTGCGCTGAAGCTCTTTTAATGGCGGCATCTATTTGGAAAGAAATGCTGAGCCCCGACTCCATTTTAGGCTTGTCCAGAAACACTTGCAGCGCACAGGAAGAAAAACGTTCGTAGAGATGGCGGGTGAAGGTGTTTCTTTGACATCGCAACCACGAACAGAAAGTGGTGAACCCACTAATGAACAGAAATGCATGTACCGTTTCTTGGCCTTCACACCACCCTTCTGCTTCAGCCAGATGTCCCCGGTGGTTACAACTCCGTCTCCCTCCTCAACGTTCACGAGAGGCATGAGGAGCCCGTTCTGATGCCTTCACCGCCAAGTGTATACCCAGTTTCAACACTTGGAGAAGATTTAATGTTTCGGTTTCCTTCTAGTTGTTAATCTTGATAGGTGGCGGTCAGCAAATGGCACAGTAAATTTTTAATCAAGATTTGTAAAAAATTAATTTAAGTACAGTTTAAACACGTGATTTAGATATGCAAGGAGGTTAGTGGGGTAGATTTCATCCATGAATTGAGTGGCGACGACCAGAATATACCGGCATCTTCCAATCCTGACCATCAGATCAAAAAAATTAATTAGTCTAATCACAAAACATGCTCCTTCTGATAGGGGGTTACGCCTATCGGCGTAAATATGTTTTCGAAATGAGGTTTATTGATTGTTTTGGGATATATGGATACTTGGGATATGTGATGAAATTGAAGTTGTAGTGAAGGTTATTGCTCCAGCTAAGCCACAATGTCAAGGTATTATTTGGAAGTTTCAAGATTAATTTTATATTCTATCTCTTCTAAATCAAGAATTTAACATTTTAAAATTATTGGAATTTTCTCTAAAGATTATGTTGGGCAGAGTTAGTTACACATTACTTTGGCATCAAGATTTAATGAAGTTTATTCAAAAATAAAACTTTGGAGTTAGTCATTATATGGTCAGAGCATTTTGTTGGAGGGATAAGAAAATTGAAATATTCAAAAGGCGGTTGGAGTGTAGAATTTGCAGTGCAGATATTTTTGTTGGCTTGTTGGGAGCTTGGCTCGTTGGTATTACAGGTTTTTAAGTTTTGAAGTTGTCTGTTACATGTTATGATTTGTATTATTGATGGGTTCATGATCGGTTGAACCCGACACCCGGTGAATTCATTGAAAAGTTTGTATTGGGTGCATTTTCGGTGGTAATCGACACACTTTGTTTCTGAGTTGATTGCAAATTTACTTTGATATTGCATCGGAAAAAATGGCCAAACTAAACGATTTAGTACAATTATTAAGCGATTTAATGCTATCTACTATCCGTAACAATGTCCAAGTCAACAAAGACATGCTCTCTGAAATCCAATCATGTTTGCAAAATGCTAAAAGAAAAATTGAATTCTTGGAGTTAGAGTCGCAGTTACAGCGAGACGAACTTCAAAAGAAAACTTGTGATTCTAAACTAGTGTTTGTTCGGAACAAAAATTTGTTTGAGTCTTATCATCAGTGAAAGAATGATGATCAGAGAAATGAAGTGCTTTCAGGTGAAATTTTGGACGCAGTTAGAAGTGCTGATGTGAAACCTGTTATAAGACCATGGGAAGAGATGACACACAATAAACACAAAACTGGTCTTGGTTATAGCAGTGATGTATTTTTTCACATTCCAGATTTTGCTAAACCTATAAAATTTCGACGTGCAGGTCTTCTTGATGGTGTGGTTCTGGAAAAATTTGATAAATGCCAACAGTGTAACAGAGTTGGACATATGAAATATCGGTGTTTTGATATTCACCCATGCGAGCATTGTGGAAAGCGAAATCATGAGTCAAACAGATGTTCCAAAAGGAAGAGCACTGCAAGAGAGAAGCTAAGTTTTGGATGGATTTCTTCTTGGGAATGGACGAAAGCAGCCAAGAAGATCTACAGATCATATCGAAGAATTTGTTTGAGAGTGACGAGTCTTGCAGTGATGCGGAATATTTCTCACCTTGTATCTGACAAGGGGGGATTTGTTGGTGGGTCTGCTACAGGTTTGAGTTTGAGATGTCAAGCAAGCCTGAGTCACTAATCCACATCCTAAGCCACAACCTCAGTTGATTGAGTTTGTTCGAGGAACTGTTGTGACAGTAATGGAGTTTGTAGTCATCTTAAAGCCACATTTTTTTTGTTCTGAGAACTGCTATGTAGGTTCCAGAATTAGTGTTGGTTGAGACATTGAGTTCTCCCATTTTCGGTTTATGGTCATCCTTGAAAACCATTTCTGAGAGACATTCAGCTCTTGGCTGAGATGCATTTATGCATTCTAAGCTCTCATTCTTGGACTTTGGTATATCCCTTCGGATTAAGGGGGGAATGTTAGGCAACTAATCCTTGGGTTAGCTTGTGTTAGATAATCGGTTATTTGAGTCGAAGAAACCTAGGGAACTGATTCAACATTTTCTTGATGTATTTATATGTGTATACATTGTACATCATTCCTTGAGACATTCATTAATATATTGTTGAAGTTTGTTTCCAGTTTGTGTGTTGCGTGTCTTACAACAGATCCTGGACTGCTTCTCTTGATAGTCCAGTCTGTGTCTAGGGACACCCTCCACAGATAGTATAAACAAACTGGCAAACCAAAGACAACCACTTTTTTAAATTTAATGTCATAGCTGCTCCGATAAGTCCCATATGCAATTTAATGATGAAGAGCCAGCTTACAAAAATATGAAGCACCAATGTGGCTCCAACAATCTGTACAATGACCATGTTTTTCAACTGACTCCGCATGTATCTCTGAGTTGGAAACATGAAAAAAAAGCAAAATTCTAAGGAATGAACCAATTAGATAGTTCAGCTATATCATCTTCCTGTCCCAACAAATTCAAAATGGGGGCAAATATATAAATTGGTAGAAGGAGGACTACAAAAAAAATAGTACTATCCAAGGCGCTGCATATATATTCCCAGCATTTGGTATTGCTTAGCACCATAAGCTTAGCTGCATAGGGTTTAATATCATCAATTTTTATGGTATGGTATCGGAATTCGAACTTAGTAACTATGGTTATGACTGTGGAAAGCGAAATGACTAGAATCTTCCCCTGGAAAGCAAAATCTAATGACGGGGTTCACTGACCCCACCATTCAATCATTCACATGAATGAGTAGATGCGTAGGTAATAAGATTGGCCCCAGTGTGGACCCACTAATGAAAGTCACACAGATGCATGAATCTAAGACTCAGCTGTAGTTAGACTTAGCAACTCACCTGCACGAATGAGTGTGATAAGACTCACTCGAACGAATCAATCCTAATAATAAGACTCACATGAATGAATAGGGACTCTTCAACCATAAGACAGTATATAAAATATAATATTGTGTTTTGGAGTTTCTTGCGAGAATTTAGCATGTTTTGGAGTTCTTTAGTAAGAATTTGGTGAATTATTTTTAGAAAAATATAACTTTTTTATTGTTTAAAACATAGTTACCAAGTTTTAGAGTATTAAAATAAAAAATAAAAAGTTAGTGAATATATTTTTTGGTTAGAGTTTTTAATTAATAAAATAATTATTAAAAAAAAATCACTAAATACTATATTAGAAAAATTTTATATTTAAAAAATAGCATTAAAAAAAATAAATTTCCTATTAATATGTTAAAGAGGAAGATATCAATTAAAGATACTACAACATTGTAAAGAGGAAAATAGCAATTAAAAAAATATAAAGTTCCATACTATAATGTTGTAAAGAATACCAATAAGTTTTATATTTAAAAGTTGCAAAAAAATTTAAAATACATCTATATATTTTTTATTTTTATAGTGTTGTTTGGATAGTGATTACAATGTGGAAGATAATGATTATTGAATTTGATTTGAGGAATTAGTTTGATGAATTATTGTTTGGAATTTGATGTTCGGTTTTTTTGATGTGGAATTTTATTTGAGTTCATTTTTTTTGCTTTATCACAATGATTAATCTGTATACATTTAGTATTAAATAAATATGGATGAGATGAATAAGTAATAGGTTTGAGTTTTTGCTGATAATATTATTAGATTTTACTTGTTTTCACAATCTGTAATAGAAATAAATTTCAAGCATTTTGTTTTTTACTATTTCTAAATTATCTTATATTTCTTATTATTTCTGGACTCTCTTTATTAGAAAAGAAAGGTTAAAGCATTTTGTTTCTTACTATTTCTAGATTATCTTATATCTCTTATTATTTCTAGACTCTCTTTATTAGAAAGGAAAGGTTAACATTAGATACAAGTAAACATAAATTATAGGGAAAAATTTAATAAAATTTCTTTAAAATTTTAAATATAATCTTACTTTATTTCAATTTTTTTTGTAATTATGAAAAAATGTTAGCATTTTTAAAATTTACACTAGCATTTTCCTTATAATGGATTTTACATTGTCCAATTTTTATGAATTAAACCCTACAAAATAAATTTAAGACACCCAAATTGTAGAAAATCCATCTCTTATATTATTTATGACATTGTAAAAAATATAATATTATCTAATTAATATATGTTTTGGAATTTTTAAGTAAAAGGTTGACTAATTATATTTTTTTTAATTGATTATTTTTTGTTGTTTAAAATTATTTTTCTAGTACATGTACGAATTCAAAGTATAGAATATCAATTTCTTATATACACCAATCCATTGAATTGAATATATATATAATCTTTTAAATGATTTAACTTCCAATATAATTTAGGATACTAGTTGGGTTCAACTAATCCATTGAATTGACTTGATTTATTTACTTGTTCTATAAATTACATCGTAATTGCATTTCTAAGTTTAGTTGATTTTTTTATCAGAATATAAAATACATTATTTATATTCTTGAGTTAAATAATTTAAATTGTATTTAATTATTTTAATGTAAATTGTATGTGAAGTAAGAATTTTAAATTTAAATAAATTATTAAATTTAATAGTTGAACACATTTATATTCAAATTTCACATTTTAATAAAAAAAAATCAGAATTTATTGTAAATAATTATTAGTATAGATTTATTATAATTTCTAGATCTATCAAGAGCAGAGAATAATCAAATATCTTAGGATGAAAACTTTTAAATTTTTTATTTTTATTTTTTCATAATTGACGATATTTATAAATAAGAAAAACAATGCTCAATGATGCAAAATTACTTAACAACTTTTAAGAAGAGGTAGTTAGTACAACACTCTACATTCTCAATACAACTCATCTATTCAAACTAGTCTGAACAACGCCAATACTTCTCATGAATTATGGGATAGTAGACCAAACTTCTCATGAATTATGGGATGGTAGACCAGTTATAGTCAAATATTTCAAAGTACATGGAAACAAGTATTACATAAAGATAAATAAAGACAATTTAGGCAAGTTTGGTTCCACAACAGATGAAAGAGTATTCCTCAGGTGTGCATCTAGAAGAAAGGGCTACAAATTTAAAAACAAAAGACTACAAAAAGTGGTAGAGAGAATTGATGTAAAAGTCAATGAAGCATTATCTCAAGAAGAAAATTCAAGAGGAAAGGGATTTCTAGAGAAGACACTCAGCAAAGTGAAAGAAAAGGAAGAAGAAGAGGAGGAGGAGGAAGAAAATAAGGAAGAATAAGAAGAGAAGGAAGAAATATATCAACATCCAAATACTCCATCGAGATATCTACTGAAAAATCATCCAAAAAATCATACTTTGAGTAACAAAAATTCATGAGTCCAAAATAGAAGGAAATTAACAATTATACCAAATCCTGCCAATTTTTCTTTGCTATCCAAAATATAACGCAATAATTTTTCCCAAGACAGTGAAGATAAACATTGGGTTAGTTCTATGAAAGAAGTGTTAAATCAGACTAAGAAAGATGATACATGGGAAAATATATCTAACTAAAAGAAAATAATGTTATTGTTGATTTCGGGTAGCATCAGATGTGCTCTAAGTCTCAAAATTTGCAGGGAGGCCTAGACACATGTATTCCAAAGAACCTAGAAATCATTTTTGGAAATTCCTCTCGGAGTGTGTTTTATTAAAATAATTAATTATTTTTAATGGGACCCTAAGTCTAAACTTAGGAAACTAAAATAAATAAAGGGTATTAATGATAGAGTGTGAAACTTCTAGAAAAAAATGGAGATCAAGTCAATATTAATCTTAGCCTTTGATTAATGATTTAATCTCAGTCGTTGAAGTCTTAACGAGAAGATTATAAGAAGGACTTGATGGATCATTTGGAAGACACATCGAGATGGATAAATAATCTAGAGATCGAAATTATTTAGTAAGAAGGGCTCAAGGAGAAGATTGATTAAGAGGATTCTCATAGAGAGGTGTAGGGATAATTTCCACTTGGAGATTTTCCTGAGCCGAGAATACACCGCAGAGGAGACAGAGAGAACTACGTAAAGAGGTAGGGTAGCAGCTATGCAGATCCTACGTAGAGCTAGTAGAGGCAGTGCAACAACCTTGAGGAGATTCATGATTCAACTGAGGATGAGTCAGATCCAGTGCCTGAGAGCTGCGGTGTGAGACCAAAAGGGGCCAGAAGATCAGATCTAGCTAGCAGAAGAGCCAACATGTAACAGTGATGCAGTCCCCACGTAGAGCGACGTAGAGACTACACAGAGGCAATGGAGGGCTTGTAAGTTTGGGTTTCCAGTGTCAGTGTGAGGAAATCTCACTAGCTCTTTATCGGTCAGATTCTATGTGAGGATGGCCAGCAAGGCATCCCATATTGAATTCATAATTTCTACATAATAAAAAAACCCTCAGTTGTTGCACCGATTTTCCTGCATAGGGTTTTTCCAAGGGCATTGTTCCAAAAATAACAGTGTCATGTGTCTATGATTTATTCTTGCTCAGACCTTGTTTCCACACATTTATTTTCCATTGTTTAATTTTGTGAAGGTTGTAGTGTATGGGTTTCAGTGTTTACCATAGAACAAATAATTTCTTCAAGTAATTAACAAAATAGAAAAATTCTCATCTGTTCTTACAGTAGGATTACGGGTAGCAAAATTTTCACATGGTATCAGAGCTTATTAAGCAGTGCAGGAGGAGAAAGAGATCAGATCTAGTAGATCCAGCATTGAAGAAAAAGTCAGAGGTCAAAGAGCTGCAGAAGCAGCGGATTGATGTCCCGAGTGATTGTGCAGTACAAGCTAGGAATGCTACTTTTGCAAGGAAATATCTCCCTGATTAAGCCGATAGAGAGGTAGGATTTTCCAGTTTGTAGTTTGTTAGAGGCAGTGGGAGAAGCATAGCAGATCAACACATATCAACAAGGTAGTGGGAATTTGTTTTTGTGTAGCGATGATTGCTAGTGAAGAAATTAGTTGAAGACACATTTGTGGGTTTGTGAGCTTAGTGACTTTCTTGCCCAAGAAACTCTCATTTACCATGAAGAAATAATAGAGTTTGTGAATTAATTCGCATGCGCCATCAGGGAGTGCGTAAAGCCAGCTGCGCAGAGGGTAAGAGGCAGAAAATTGAAATTGATTAGGTGAGATGGTAACCAGTGGGTTGCGTGACCAGTATCGATGGGAGGGTGCCTCCAACTATGTAATCTGGAAGGCAAGGATCTCCTTCGTTATAGATAAGCATAACCTCAAGCACTTTATTAACAGTACATTGGTTGAACCGGTAGATGTCGCACCATTGAGAGCCTTCAAGAAGAATATGGCTAAAGACAAATGATTGATCCTTTATGGAGTGAAGGATTATATTGTTTCACGCATTTTTGTCAAAGGGACAACCAAGGAAATGTGGGATGCATTGGCCGTGCTATATCAGGGGTCTTTCAAGTAGAGGAATATTTTTTTGGAGTAGAAGTTGCATATTACCATGATGTAGAAGGGAGAGCACATTGATCCTTTCCTATCTAGACTTCAGGAGAACTGAGATCACCTCATATCTATGGGAGCAGTTCCTGAGGCCATAGAGATGGTCAGACTGACCTTAAATTTAGTTTCCGAAGAATATTAGGTATTTTTCCAGAGCATCCTGGGCAGAGAGAAGTTACCAGGCTGGGAAGAAATGTGCGCAGCTCTTCAGCAAGAAGAGATGAGGAGAGATCTACTCAAGCGCAAAATTGATGGCAGAAGTAGCAGTGGGTCAAAGCCCAAGGAGGAGGAGGAGGAGAATGCAACCCTTGCATTAAAGTGGCAGTAGGAGCAACAGAGACGAAATAAGGACTTCTCTACTATCAAGTGCTTCCAGTGTGGAGAGATGGGACATTACGCCACACAATGTCCTCTCAAGAGGAAAGAAAATGATGAGAAGCATGATTTGTAGGCTATATCTACAAATATAGAAGAGGAGGAATTCACAATGATTGCCCATATATCTCCAAGGGAGCGTTGGGGTGATATGGAGCTCTAGTTCAAAAAAACTGTAGATTGGGCAGGATCCTTGATGAGTCCACCTCTCGAATCATTACCTTGCTACAAGAGCCAAAATCATAAGTAGTACGATGAACAAGGTTTAGTTGATGCAGAGGAGTGCAAAAGTGATATCGCAATGGCTAGAGCACGCCAGAGTTTGAGAATCACATAGCAAAGTTCGCAACAGTTCAAGAAGGCACAGTGCAGAGTCAACAACAATGTAGAGGTTTCAAAGGAACAACACAGATACTAGCAACAGTCATATATTAAGTACGAGATGCATTCTACCGAAAACTTAGATCAAATTTTGGATGTTTTTTAGTTGCAGTAAGCACCAGAGTTTCAGTGCAGTGGCAGTTGGCAACAATAGGCAGGGTCAATAGAAACATGGATGTAGCAGTTCAGTATTAATGGGTAGTAGTGTTAGACATCAGCAACGCAGAGGGAGATGTTGTAGAATCAGAGCAATACTTCAGTTGGTTGTATTGTTAGACCACATTCCTCGCTAATATGAATGTTTATTTGGAGTAGCATCAGATTTTCTCTAAGTCTCAAAATTTGTAGGGAGGCTTAGACAGATATATTCTAAAGAACCCAATTTTTTTTTTTTGAAAATTCCATTGGGAGTGTGTTTTATTAAAATAATTAACTATTTTTAATGGGACCCTAAGTCTAAACTTAAGAAATCAAAATAATTAAAAGGTATTAATAAAAAAGAGTGTGAATCTTCTAGAAAAAGGCGAAAATCAATATTAATATTAGCCATTGATTAATAATTTAATCTCGACCGTTGAAGTCCGAACGAGAAGATTATAAGGAGGAATTGATGGATCATTTGGAAGACATGTCGAGATGGGGAAAGAATCCAGAGATCGAAATTCTTTATTGAGCAGTGCTCAAGGAGAAGATCAATCAAGAGGATTCTCGTAGAGGGGGGCAAGGATAATTGTCGGCTGGAGATTTTCTTGAGCTGGTAATACACCATAGATGAAACACAGAGAAGTACGTCGAGAGGCAGCGTAGAAGCTACGTAGTGCTACTAGAGACAACACAATAGCCTTGACGAGATCCATGATTCAGCTGAGGATCAGTCAGATCCAGTGTCGAAGAGCCAAGGTGTGAGACCAGAAGGGGCCAGAAGATCAGATCCAGCCAACATAAGATCTAGCAAGCAACAGTGACACGTCCCCATGTAGAGTGACGCAGAGACTGCGCAGAGGCAGTGGAGGGCTTGTCAGTTCGGGGTTTGGCTAGTTTTGGTTTTGATTGTCAATGTGAGGCAATCTCACTAGCTCATTATCAACGAGCTTATCTATGAGGATGCCCAGCAAGGCATCCCAAATTGTATTCATAGTTATTGCATATAAACAAACCCTCATCTATTGCACCAGTTTTCCCAGATTCGGTTTTCCCGGGGAGATTGGTCCAAAAGTAATGGTGTCATGTGTCTATGATTTATTCTTTCTTAGATCTTGCTAACGCACATTTATTTTCCGCAGTTAAAATTTGTGAAGGCTATATGGCATGGGTTTCAGTGTTTTTCATATAATACAATAAATAATTTGTTCAAGTAATTAATAAATAGAATAATTCTCATCAGTTGCTACAGTAGGATTCCGGGAAGTGGAATTTTCACAGTTATTGGTACCAAATTGGTCTTCATTGACAAGTTGAATTAATATGAAAAAGTAGTGATAGATAAGGAGTTCGTTTTAATTGGAGGAGTTTGTTTTGTGGATTATTGTTTGGAATTTGATTGAAAGGGTTTAGTTTCTTATTGATGTGGAATTTCAGTTGAGTTCATTTTTTGTGTTTTATCACAATAATTAATCTGCACACATTTATTGTTTGAATAAATATGGACGAGATGAGTACAGTAATAGATTTGAATTTTTGTTGGTCATATTATTAGATTTTACTTGTTTTCACGGTCTGTAATAGAAATAAATTTCAAGCATTTTGTTTCTTATTATTTATAGATAATCTTATGTCTCTTATTATTTCTAGATCATCTTAAATACACAGAAAAGGTTAATGTTGGACATAAGTAAACATAAATTGCGAGGGAAAAAATTAATGAAATTTCTTTAAAGTTTTAAGTATAATATTACTACCATCAGTGCAGTTTTTTAAAAAAAATGAGCGCTTGCGTTAGGGTTTTGCGTCTCTGATCCCAAACGAAACCCTAGTGACTGCAGCATCCCGACTGCTTTGCACCAGCACTGACAGCGCTGACCATCTCTGGCAACCTCGTCCTGGTCCTAGGGATGGAGGTCGAAACGGGGGGGGGAGGAAAACCCCCCCCTGCAAATGAAGCCGATTCAGAGATTCGAATGGAGGACAAATCTGACAATGGCCCAAAGGCGGAAAAAGCCCAGAAATCGTCTACGGAAGCAAGAACGGAGACACAACAAGCCACATCATCCACATGCAAGCCCATAGCTTCAGAACGGCCTAAAATTGATCTTCCAAGTCACCGAATAAACGCCAGAATACAGTACATGAGGGATCATGCCCTCATAGGTAAATTTGTTGTGTTTTTGCCCACGGAGAAGGCCCTCCAGGGCTGGATTGCCTCTAAATGGAGGCCCAAAGGAGAAGTTTCTCTGCAGCTTGGAGCAAAGGGGTTCTTCACCGCCACTTTCAACTGCTTGGAAGACAGAAACAGAGTCATGGATGGGGGACCATACTTTTTCAATTCGGCAGGGCTGTATTTGAGAAACTGGGTAGAAAGATTCAACCCAGATCGAGAAAACTTCAACTGGGCTCCTGTTTGGATCAGACACTACTCACTGCCACTTGAATACTGGGACGAGGAAACCCTAAGGGCGATAGGATCTGGATTAGGAGAGTTCATAAAAATTGCTGAAGAAACCAAGCTCAGAAGATATACCTCCTACGCTCGCATCTGTGTTCAAATGCACTTGGACAGCGCCCTCCCAGACGCGGTAAGTATCTTTCACGATGACTTTGAGTGGATCCAGCCTTTAGATTATGAATATGTGCCGTTCAGATGCAGACGATGTCATGCCCATGGGCATCTCTATAGAGATTGTCCTCTCACGGTCCAGGCTCGCAAAGCTGAATCAGAGGGGAAAGCAGAAGCAGATGGATTCACCAAAGTCGCTTCCAGGAAAAGACACAGCAAGAAATCTGCTCCAGGGAAGAAACCCACCACCTCTGCCTCCACCCCTTCTACCAGCAATAGTTTTGAGGCGCTTGCACAAACTGAACCCTCGAATGTTCAAACCCCTGTCACCCCCAATCCTGTCGGCCCCTCCATGTCCCTTCCAAATCCACCCAACCCTGCAGCACCTCCGCCCATCCCACCCTCTTCGACCTCTGTTGAAAAACCTAACCTCACTCTTACCCCCAATCAGAAACAGGTCTCCTGGGACCCTAACCTCCCCTCCTCAGAGGTTTCTGCTTCCCTTTTCAATCCAGAGGCCACAGATCTATGCCAGCTCGACCAGACCATTCAAATGGACGAAGACAGTGAAGGTTTTGTCATAAGCGAGCTAGAACTCACAGGTATGGAAGAAGCTTGTGAACGAAAAGAATATGATAAGATCAACCAACGGCAGATTGATACTATAGAGGCGCTTCTGGACAAAGTCCATCAGAACAAGAAATTGGGGGTCCAGACGGGCAGTCGTTGGGACAGCTTGAAGGTGATGAAAGAATCCAAGAAAAGAGGGAGAACTCCTGACTTGCAGCGCACCATGGCTCTGGGGAAAATATTAGTGGAATCGGGACAATATCCCAAGCTCACTAAGTTCTTCAAATCGCTCCCAACTAGTTCTCAATGAATTTGATTTCCTGGAATGTACGAGGACTTAACGGTCCCGGCAAATACAGAATGATAAAGAACTTGATACAGAAGGAAAAACCCCACTTGCTCTTCCTTCAAGAAACTAAATGTAACAGTCAATCGCTGAGCTCCATTTTGGCTAAAGCTTGGCCGGGATGTCGATCTGCAGCAGTGGACGCCTCAGGATATTCGGGAGGATTGGAAATTGCTTGGAACCCTCAAGCCTTGCAGATTAGTGACCTTCATGCCTCTCACAATCTTATTCAGGCCACTTTCCACCCCATAGGCACCAACATTCATGGACATCTGTCCAATGTTTACTTTCCCCAAGACTTGGCAAGCAAGGTAACGCTCTTAAATACACTTGAGTATCTCAACTCCAACAGGACTCATCCTCTTTGGATTCTGGGCGGAGATTTTAACATGATCACAAAGATGGCTGAAAAATCTGGAGGAAGAGCTAGACTTGATCAGGACAGTGCCCATTTCAAGGACTTCATCAACAGCAATTGGCTCATAGATATTCCTTTCTGCAACGGGCTGTACACCTGGAACAACCGCAGGATAGGCAGGCAACAGATAGCATCCAAGTTGGACAGATTCCTTCTTTCGGATAACGCTATCCATGTGGGGGGAGATTTTACCGGGTCCATCCTCCCCATCACGGGCTCTGACCACTGGCCCATCATGCTCCATTGGCAAAATATGGGTCTCCATACCAAACGGCCTTTCAGGTTTGAAGCTTTTTGGCTCACGCATCCCTCCTTTACTGACATGGTACACTCAGCCTGGAAAAGATTCACCCCTCCCAATGGGTCAAAAATGTACCAATTCCAACAAAAGCTCAAGTGGGTCAAGGAGCAAATCAAAGAATGGAACCACAACACTTTTGGTAACATCTTCATGGAAAAGCGAATCCTAGAACAACAAATGAAGGATGTTCAGCAGGAGATTATAAATTCTGGCAGGTCTGAACCGCTAGCCACCAAAGAGCTTGAACTTCAACGAAAATTGGAAGACAGATATAAACAGGAGGAAATCCTCTGGAGACAAAAGTCCAGAGTTCGTTGGTTAAAAGAAGGAGAACGCAACACCAAGTTCTTCCACAACACGACCATCCAACGAAGAATGCAGAACAGAATTGGCCACATCATGAATCAACAAGGGGAAAGGATGGAGAGGCATGAAGATATGGAAAAAGAGCTGGTCAACTACTTCAAGGACCTCCAGAAGGAGCCACAAGCCAATAGACAGCCTGCCATAAATCAGATCACACGGCTTATTCCAAAACTCATCACAGATGACCACAATCAAATGCTGCTACGACCAATATCCCCGCAAGAAGTAGACACGGCTATGGCTCAATTCAAGGATGGCAAAGCCCCGGGGCCGGACGGATTCACAGCCAACTTTTTTCACCACTTTTGGGCTCTCATCAGAGAAGAAGTCTGGCACTTGGTAGAAGAATCTCGAGCTATGCACTGGATTCTGCCTTCCCTCAACACCACCTTTGTAGCGCTGGTACCAAAAGAGGAGCAGCCCAGCAGACCTGACAAATTTAGACCCATCGCCCTTTGTAATGTTATTTACAAAGTCATCACCAAGGTCATCGCCAACAGGCTCAAACCTCTTCTCCCTCTCCTCATCTCTCCGGAGCAAACAGGCTATGTTGAAGGGCGACAAATACTGGACGGCATCATTCTCACACACGAAATCATACACTCACTCAGAGTCTGCAAAAAGCCAGGTATGTTGCTCAAAATCGATCTTTCAAAGGCCTTTGACAAGCTGAACTGGAATTACATTCAGCAAACTCTAAATGCTTATGGATTTGACAATATGTGGATTCGTTGGATTATGAGCCTCATTTCCTCTTCCTCTCTTTCTATTCTTCTCAACGGCACTCCTTCTCACCCCTTTCGCCCCTCTCGAGGAATCCGACAAGGGGACCCTCTCTCCCCCTTCCTCTTCGTCCTAATGGCCGAAGGGCTAGGCCGACTCATCCATGAGGCAGTCAACCTTGGACATTTGCGTGGTCTTTCCCTTCATGATGCCCCCACCACCACTCATCAACAATTTGTTGACGACAATATGCTCTTTGGCCACCCTTCCGTACAAGAAGCCCGGTCCTACAAAGATATCCTCAATCTGTTCTCTAAAGCCTCTGGATTAACAATCAATGATTCTAAGTCTCAGGTCTTCTTCTTCCACACTCCCATTCCAGCTCAAGTCAACATTGCTCGCATTCTTGGTTTTTCTTTGGCCACCCTCCCTGACAAATACCTTGGAGCCCCCCTTACGGACTCAGCCATCAAGCATTCCTCCTAGAACCAGCTTCTTGAGAAATTGGAAACACGGCTCTCTTCTTGGACCTATCGCGCCCTCAACATGGCCAGCCGTCTAACTCTCATTAAAGCCACCTTGCAATCTATGCCTCTCTACCTTTTTTCTGTTCTTGCAGCTCCGAAGTGGGTTCTCAAGCAGATCAAAGCTCTGCAGAGATGCTTTCTCTGGGGTTCCTCTGGACAAAATCGGAAATGGGCCCTAGTGAATTGGAGCACTGTATGCACCCCCAAAGCAGATGGAGGTCTTGGTTTGAGAGACCCAACACACAGTAATGAAGTTATGGCTGCCCGAGTCTGGTGGAGATGGATGTCCAATCCCCAAACTCCTTGGGCCAAACTTTGGACAGCGAAGTATGCAAACAACAGAGCAACTGCTGATTTGGTTCGTTTAACCCCCATCAACTCAGGTTCTTTAATCTGGAATGCGGCAAAGCAACACCATGCGCTTATTTAGCAGCACAGCTTTTGGGAGGTGCGCAATGGTCAATCGGCGAGATTCTGGACAGATGCATGGCAACAGGAATCTGCTCTCCTGGAAAAATTCCCCCTCAACAACCTTGGGGAACCCAGAATTATTTTAGACAGGAAAATCAATGAACATTGGGAGGATAATGATAGCAATGGATACAGGATCTGGAAACCTTCTCATCTCATTATTGCTCAAACCCAGAATACAGTGATAGAAGACCTCGATCAAGAGCTACAGAGAAGACAAATCAGAAGCTCCCCTGATCCTGACATTCTCCGATGGGGTCACACCACCAAAGGCATGTTCACCACCAAAGAGGCCTATGCCCTGATGCATCCCCCCCCTCTTCCCCGGGATCCTCTTTGGCAGATGATTTGGAATCCTCAAACCTGGCCCAAAATCTCCACTTTCCTCTGGCTTCTCAGTCACAAACGCATTCTTACCTGGGATAATCTCACCAAAAGAGGCTTCATAGGGCCCTCCCGATGCCCAAACTGTGCTCTCAATGCTGAAACCATCCCTCATCTCATGCTGTTTTGCCCGCTTGCCAACTCCCTCTGGAACAAATGTAGAATCCGTTGTCAAAAACGCATACCCTCCTGTGATATTACCTCCCTTCTTCGAAATTGGCCCAAACGTCCCTATGCCTCAGACCTCCTCAATGCGCTTTGGCATCTTCTCCCGGGTCTAATCCTTTGGACCTTATGGAAAGAACGTAATAAGAGTATCTTCAAAAACCAAACCAGCTCCATAGATTCCATATGGCACACCTTCATGAGCAATCTCCAGGAATCCTTGGAACTCCACTCTTGGCAAGAAGAGGATCTCCCTAAGCAGCAGCAAGAAGTCCTCATCTGGAACAACTGGAATATCAATCTTGGAGTCACTCAGAACGCTCGAAATACAGTGGCCTCAAAGGCGCCTGTACACTGGACTCCTCCTCCCACAGGGCTTTTCAAATTAAATTTTGATGGTGCCTCCAAGGGGAACCCTGGGCAAGCAGGTTTTGGAGGCATTATTAGAAACTCCAATGGCGAAACTCAGCTTCTCTACTTCGGATCGATTGGCTGGGACACCAACAATTCAGCGGAGCTTGAAGGACTCTGGCAAGGCCTCAGACTGATCCTTCAACACAACTTTTTCCCTACCATTATTGAAGGGGATTCTCAAATCCTTATTCATATTGCCAATCAGCTTCTTTGGGGAGCCGATCCCAATAAGGTTACTCAGAGTTGGCGTTTGGCGGCTCGTATTTGCAAGATAAGTGATTGGATCCATGACAACAGAGCCATCTCCTTCGCCCACGTTAAAAGGGAAGGAAATAAGGTAGCTGATCTTCTGGCTAATTATGGCACTGAGAATAATAGTTTTCTCACTCACGGGGACCTCAATATCATCCATGATGCTGAAACACAACAAAATTGCTCCTCCTTGGTGCATCAGGATCGCTCCACGCCGGATGCGGCTGCAGATGGGAATTAATGAGCCGAGGGCTCGCGCGCAGCCTCCAACGCTGCCCACACGCCGTGCCCACATGGCTCATGGCACTATGCCCGCTGGAGATATTAATTCACCTCGATCGGACCAGAGAGGTAGTTATTGCATCAACGTTCTTGGGTATATGGTGCTGGTTTTGGGGAACGTCTGCAGTATGGAGGGAATGCCGAACAGTGAGAGCCATGGCGGACCACTGAACCCGCTTGATGCTGTTTGTCCGCTCAATTGTGCCAATTCCAGCTGCAAAACGCAGACTGGACGCCGCTGCAGCATTTTCGCCTGTCTGGAGATAGTCCCGGGTGCTCATTTCTCCAACAGTCCCTTCTGCGGTGCTTCGGCCTCAACTGGAGCTACAGCAGAATTCGCTGCAGGTAATCCGGCTCTCTCTGGCCTCAATTTGCATTCCTCGGACAATTACTCCACTAGCAATTGTATCGCTGGTTATATCGCTTCTCCGGCTGGTTATATCGCTTCTCCGTCGGGTTTTATTGCTTCTCCGTCTGGTTATATTGCTTCTTCGACTGGTTATATAGCTTCTCAGTCTGGTTGGCCTAACCGTGGTATCCTCCTCACTACTCCCCAAACTCTGCCTTCCCTCCTTGGCAGTCCTCGCGAGCGCCACCCCTTGTTAGCCATGCCACGCCTCAGGCAGCGCATGCGCTGCAGAAGGGGCACTAGTCGAGGTCTGGCCATGGAAAATCCACCCTCCCCGCTTTCTGAGCTCAGCTCATCCTCTGAGGATGATGCCCACACGCCCCCGCCTGCCTCTCGAGGTGGTGGAGTCAGAGAAAGAGACCGGGGTCGACGTGCTGTGAATTATGTTCATACAGGCAGAGGGAGGGGTCGTGCTCGCGCTAGGAGTTCTAGTGACTTCCCAGGTCAGCCACCTCTCGCCTCTGAGCTTCCTGGCCCTCCTGAAACTCTGGCTCATACCAGTCAGCCTCCTTCTGACTTCCCTACCCCTCCCAGTCAGCCCATTCCCCGGGAAAGTCACATTCGAGGAGCCACAATCCGTTAAACTACTCAAAATGCCGAACTCCGTTTCCACTGCACCTCCTTCGACTCCATCATCACCGCCCTCATCTCGGTCTCGCTTCGTGAGGAAATTCCGCCTTGTGCCACACCTTCCCTCCCCTTTGACCATCGCCCCTCTCCCCCTCCACCCACGGAGTTGCGTTCTGGAGCTGACAACAAAGATTTGCAGACTGATAGCCATGCAGGAAAGGAGGACAGTAGCGAGGAGAATGAATATGCATGCAGGATTGAAGAGGAACCAATGTCTTCTGAGCACGAGGGCTAAATACCCTGGCTCATTCACTTCTGGTCTTTTTGAGTTTTGCTGTTTCAATTGCTCCACTGATGAGCAGTATGTTGTTTCTAGCTTTTCCATTGCTGTTTACATTTTATGTATAATCCTCTGGCCGGTTTCCCTTCTAAGGGCGGCTCAGCATATTCTACTTAATGGGTTGGTTTCCCACTCTGGGCAACCCAAAACAATCCAGAACAGTGATGTTAATCAGTCCCAGCTCGCTGGCTCACACAGCAGCAGCAAGGGTAGTTTTGTAACAGTACTTTTTTAAATTAATAGATTAGTCTGATTTAGAAAAAAAAAGTATAATATTACTTCATTTCAATTTTTTGTAATTATGAAAAAAACTGTTAACATTTTTAAAATGTACACTCTGGAATTTATCTTATATTGGATTTTATAGTGTCCAATTTATTCCTTATGGAATCCAATTTGAATTTTATATTTATGGTTTAAAATGCATTTTCTACTACATATATGAATTCAACAATAAAATTTAAGACACTCAAATTGTAAAAAAACAATTTCCTATATAATTTATAATTTATGACATTGTAAAAAATATAATATTGTGTAATTAGTAGATGTTTTGGAATTTTTAATAAGAAATTGACCAATTATATTTTAGTTAAATCATGATTTTTTACTGTTTAAAATTAATTTTCTACTACATATATGAATTCAAATTATAGAAAATCAATTTCTTATTTACATCAATCCATTGGATTGAGTATATATAATCTTTTAAATGATTTAACTTCCAATATAAATTAGGATACTAGTTGGGTTCAACTAATCCATTGAATTGACTTGATTTATTTACTTGTACTATAAAATACACTATTTATATTCTTCAGTTCAATAATTTAAATTGTATTTAATTATTTTAATGTAAATTGTAACTGAAGTAAGAATTTAAATTGAAATAAATCATTAAATTTAATAGGTTAATAAATTTATACTCAAATTTTACATTTTGATAAAAACAAAGTTCAGAATTTATTGTAAATAATTACTAGTATAGATTCATTATAATTCTAGATCGTAGAAAAGAATCAAATATCTTATGATAAAAGCCTCTCTTTTTTTAGAGAAAAGCTGAAAAAAAACATTTACACTTCCCGAAAATAGTTAATTTTTTATTTTATTTAATTTTATTTTTTAATTTAATTTAAATTATTTTTTTATGTTTACATAATTGACAACATCAATAAATATAAAAAACAATGCTCAATGAAGCAAAATTACCTAACAAATTTTAAGGAGAGGTAATTAGTACAACACTCTACATTCTAAATAGAACTCAAACTAGTGTGAACAACACTAAGACTTCTCATGAATTATGAAATGGTAGACTAGATATAGTCAAATATTTCAAAGTACTTGGAAACGAGTATTACATAAAGATAAGTAAATAGAATTTAGGCAATTTTGGTTCCACAACAAATGAAGGAATATTCCTCAGGTGCGCATCTAGAAGAAAGGGCTACAAATTTTACAAGAAAAGACTACACGAAGTGGTAGAGAGAATTGATGTAAAAGTCAATGGAGCATTATCTCAAGAAGAAAATTTAAAAGCAAAGGGAGTTCTAGAGAAGGCACTCAACAAAGGGAAAGAAAAGGAATAAGAAGAAGAGGAGGAGGAAGAACATAAAGAAGAGGAAGGAGAGAAGGAAGAAATATATCAACATTTAAATGTACTCCATCTAGATATCTACTGAAAAATATCCAAAAAAATCATACTTTAATTAATAAAAAATTTTGAGTCTAAAATAGAAGGAAATTAAAAATTATACCAAATCATGCTAATTTTTCTTTGATATCCAAAATATGACCTAATAATTTTTCCCAACATAGTGAATATAAGCATTGGGTTAGTGCTATGAAAGAAGTGTTGAATCTGACTGAGAAAGATGATACATGGAAGCATATGCCTAACTAAAAGAAAATAATGTTATTGTTGATTTCGAGTAGCATCGAATGTGCCCTAAGTCTCAAAATTTGTAGGGAGGCCTAGACACATGTATTCCAAAGAACCTAGGAATCAATTTTGAAAATTCCACTCGTAGTTTGCTTGATTAAAATAAGTAATTATTTTTAATGGGACCCTATGTCAAAACTTAGGAAACTAAAATAATTAAAGGGTATTAATAAAACAGAGTGTGAATCTTCTAGAAAAATATGGAGATCAAATCAAGATTAATCTTAGTCGTTGATTAACTATTTAATCTCGGTCGTTGAAGTCTCAACGAGAAGATTATAATAAGGACTTGATGGATCATTTGGAAGAAACATCGAGATGGAGAAAGGATCTAGAGGTCAAAATTATTTAGTGAGCAGTGATTAGGGAGAAGATTGATTAAGAGGATTCTTGTAGAGAGGGGTAGGGATAATTTCCACTTGGATATTTTCCTTAGCTAGGAATACACCTTAGAGGAGAGAGAGAGTAGTATGCAAAGAGGTAGCGTAGAAACTATGAAGATCCTAGGCAGAATCAGCAGAGGCAGCACAACAGCCTTGAGAATATCCATGGTTCAGCTGGGGATCAATAAGATCCAGTGCTAGAGAGTCAGTGTGTGAGATTGAAAGGGGCCAGAAGATCAAATCCAGCCAGCAGAAGAGCCAACAAGCAATAGTGACGCAGTCCCCACGTAGAGTGACGTAGAGACTACACATAGGTAGTGGAGGGCTTTTCAGTTTGGGTTTCTAGTGTCAGTCTGAGGTAATATCACTAGCTCTTTATCAGTCAGATTCTCTATGAGAATGGCTAGCAAGGTATCCCATATTGTTTTCAAAATTACTACAAAATAAACAAACGATCAGTTGTTGCACCAATTTTCATGCATTGGGTTTTTCCAGGGACATTGGTCCAAAAATAATATTTTCACGTGTCTATAATATATTCTTGCTCAGATCTTGTTTCTGCACATTTAGTTTTTTCCAGTTTAATTTTTTGAAGGTTCTAGTGTATGGGTTTCCATGTTTACCATAGAACGCAATAAATATTTTGTTCAAGTTATTAACAAATAGAAGAATTCTCATCATTTCCTGTAGTAGGATTCCAGGCAGTGGAATTTTCACATGGTATCAGAGCTTTTTTAGCAGTGAAAGAGGGGTTAGAGAGCAGATCCAATTGATCTAGCATTGAAGAATAAGTCAGAGATCAAAGAGTTGCATAAGTAGGTGATCGATATGCCCAATGATTGTGAAGTCCAAGCCAGGATGGCTAGATTTGCAAGGAAACCTCTCTCTGAATGAGTCGATAGAGAGGTAGTATTTTCTAGTTTTCAGTTTTTCAGAGGTAGTGGGAGGAGTGCAACAGATCAGAACAGATCAACAAGCTAGTGGGAAGCAGTTTTTGTGTAACAGTAATTGCTGGTGCATAAAGCATTAGAAGAAATTAGCTGAAGACACATTTGGGGACCTCTGAACTCAATGAGTTTCTTGCCCAAGAAACTCTGATTTCCCATGAAGAAACAACAAAGTTCGTGAGTTATTTGGCATGCTCCAGCAGGGAGTGCGTAACTAGTTGCATAGAGGGTTAGAGGCATAAAATCAAAATTCATTGGGTGAGATGGAAACCAGTGGTTTGCATGACCAGGACCGGTTGGAGGGTGCCTCCAAATACGTAATCTGGAAGACAAGGATCTCCTTCATTCTAGATGAACATGACCTCAAGACCTTTATCAATAGTACATTGGTTGAACCGGTAGATGTCACACCATTGAGAGCCTTCAAGAAGAATATGGATAAAGCCAAATGGTTGATCATCAAAGGAGTGAAGGATCAAATTGTTTCACACATTTTTGGCAGAGGGAAAGCCAAGGAACTGTGGGATGTGTTGGCCACGCAATATGAGGGGTCTTTTGAGCAGAGGAAGATTTTTTTAGAGGAGAATATGTAGACTACCAGGATGCATAAGGGAGAGTGCATTGATCTTGTCCTATATAGAGTTTAGGAGAACTAAGATCACCTGGCAGCTATGGGAGCAGCTCCTAAGGACACAGAGATGATCAGAATGGCCATAAATTCAGTTTCCGAAGAATATTAGGTATTTTTCTAGAGCATATTGGGCAGAGAAAAGTTATCGGGCTGGGAAGAAATGTGGGCAGATATTTAGCGAGAAGGGATGAGGAGAGATCTACTCAAGTGAAAACTTGATGGCAGTAGTAATGGGTCGAAGCCTAAGGAGGAAGAGGAGAATCCAACCCTTGAATAAAACAGACAGTAGGAGAAGTGGAGACGAAAGAAGTACATCTCTAATATCAAGTGCTTCTAGTGTGGCAAGATGGGACATTATGCCAAACGGTGTCCTCTTAATAGGAAGGAAAAATATGAGAAGCATGGTCTGCATGCTGCAACTTCGAAGATAGAGGAGGAGGAATTCATGATGATTTCCCATATATATCCAGGGGAGCGTTGGGGTGATGTGGAGATTTAGTTCAACAGAACTGTAGATTGGATCCTTGATGAGTCCACCTCTCGGATCATCACCTTGCTACAGGAGCCCAAATCAGAAGTAGCAGGATCAACAAGGTTTAGTTGATGCAAAGGAGTGCCAAAGTGATAGTGAATTGGCTAGAAAGCGCCAGAGTTTGAGCATCACAGAGCAGAGTTGGAAGTAGTGCATAGTGAGCAGCAATGCAGAGGCTTCAAAGGGACAATACAGATATTAGGAGCATTCATATATTGAGTACGTGATGCATCCTACTGAACACTTAGTTCAGATTTTGGATGTTTTTCAATTGCAGTAAGCAACAGAGTTACAGTGCAGTGTCATTTGGCAACAGTAAGCAGGGTAAACAATATCATGGATGTAGCAACGTAGTATTGATGGGAAACATTTTCATACATCACCAGCGCAAAGGGAGATGTTGCAGAATCAAAGCAATACTTCAGGTAGTTGTATTGCTAGAACACATTCCTCACTAAGATGAGTGTTTATTTGGGGTAGCATCAGAGGTTCTCTAAGTATCAAAATTTGTAGAGAGGCTTAGATAGATGAATTCCAAAGATTCCAGAAATCGTTTTTCAAAATTCCACACGGAGTGTGCTTTATTAAAATAATTAATTATTTTTAATGGGACCTTAAGTCTAAACTTAGGAAATTATAATAATTAAAGGATATTAATAAAATATAGTGTGAATATTCTAGAAAAAGATGAATATCAAGTCAATATTAATCTTAGTCATTGATTAATGATTTAATCTTGACCATTGAAGTTTCAACGAGAAGATTGTAAGAAGGAATTGATGGATCATTTGGAAGACACATCGAGACGGAGAAAGAATCCATAGATCTAAATTCTTTATTGAACAATGCTCAAGGAGAAGATCGATCAAGAGGATTATCGCAAAGAGGGTCAGGGATAATTTTTGGCTGGATATTTTCCTGAGCTGGGAAAACACCGCAAAGGAGACATAGAGCAGTACGTCGAGAGGCAGCATAGAAGTTGCGCAGAGACAGTAGAGACAACACAACAACCTTGAGGAGATCCGTGATTCAACTGAGGATAATTCAAATCCAGTATCAGAGAGTCGAGGTGTGAGACCAGAAGGGACCATAATTTCAGATCCAGCCAACAGAATATCCAGCAAGCAATAGTGACATAGTCCCCATGTAGAGTGACACAGAGTCTGCACTGAGGCAGTGGAGGGCTTGTCAGTTTTGGGTTTGGTCAGTTTTGGTTGGAATTGTCAATGTGATGTAATATCACTAGCTCATTTTCAATTATATTCTCTGTTAGGATGGCCAGCAGGGCATTCCAGATTGTATTCATAATTACTACATAATAAACAAACACTCAGTTGTTCCACTAGTTTTCCCGCATTCAGTTTTTCTAGGGAGATTGGTCCAAAAATAACGGTGTCATGTGTCTATGATTTATTCTTGCTCAGACCTCGTTTTTTCACATTTATTTTCCATATTTTAACTTTGTGAAGGTTGTAGGATATTTTTTTTAGTGTTTATCGTAGAATACAATAAATATTTGTTCAAGTAATTAAGAAATAGAATAATTCTCATCAATTGCTGCAGTAGGATTTTGGGTAGCGGAATTTTCACAGTTATTAGTACCAAATGGGTCTTCATTGACAAGTTGAATGAATATGAAAAAGTAGTGATAAATAAGGTTGGATTGGTGTGCAAAGGATATGCTCAAGTTGAATGCTTTCATTTTGAAGAAACCTTTGCTCTCTTTGCAAGATTGGAATGCAAGCTTCAAAAACTTCAAATTTTATTAAATAGGTGTGAAAGTAGATTTTTCAAAATGGAAATTTAGAATAAGAGGTGTATGTTGAATAGCTTTTAGGATATCAACAATCCAAAAATCAAAATGATATCTGAAAATTGAAGAAATAAATATATGGTCTAAAGAAAGATGTCAAGGCTTAGTACTCAAGACTTGACAAGTATCTACAACATCAAGGATTTAAAATAGTAGTGAGATATAGAAACCTTTTTAGAAAAATAGATAATGAAATTATGCTAATCATTATGGTTTATGTAAATGATATTATTTTTAGAGGTGATGCTAATACAATGAGAAAAAATTTTGCGGAAGAAAAGTATAAATAATTTGAAATGTCCATGTCAGGAGAATTGTCATTATTTCTAGGTCTATAGGTCGTTAAATCTAGTAAAGGCATATTCATCTTCCAAAATAAATATATTAAGGAAATTTTGAAGAAATTTTGGATGGAAAATTATGCACATTTTAACACACCCACGGTCACAAAATGAAAATTGAGTAGAGATGATGAATCCCCTTATGGAAATAAAATTATGTACAGTTCAATGATTGGTAACTTACTATATTTGGTGACATCAAGACTAAATATTAGGAACGCGGTGGGGTTGACTACAAGATTTCATTATGCGCTAAAGGAGACGAATGTGAAAGAGGTTAAGATATAATATTTAGAAGCTTGAAGGGCATTCTAGATTTTTCACTATGTTGTATAAGAATAAAAGACTTTACTTTAACATCATATACAAATGAATATTTGGCATGAAGTTTATATTAAAATAAAAGTACAAGCAAACGAGAATTTTTTCAAGTAAATTATTTAGTACCATGGTTAATAAATAATCAAACCTTAATCTCCCTATATACAGTTGTAATTTAATACATTTCAATCATCGTTGAATACATTGTAACAACATCATTTCGTACTTAAATTCCTTGGATGAATCATACTATGAAGGATATTGGGGGAAAATTTGATCAACCAATATCAATTTTCTATCATAGTATAAGTACAATCAACATTTGAAAGAACCCTATGATGCATTCAAATAAAAAACACATTCCCATCAAGTAAAACTTTCTAAGACAATAGGTAGATGAAGAAAATGTTAAGATGGAATAAATTTCTACCCAGAAACAAGTTTCAGTTATCTTTAATAAATCTCTTCCTAGAGAAACATTTGAATGTCTAGGGTAGAATTCAGAGTGATGTCTCCCCAAAATAATGAATAAATGAAATCAAAAACTCATGGTGAGTGGCCCTTTGCAATGGATTTCAAAGGTGGGTATATTTCAAATAGGGAGAACTTGCAGAAAGTAGAGTTTATAAACAAAGGGAGTTTTATTGCAACAATGAATAAATGTTTGAGGTTCCCATCAATGATAAGGGGAGAAAGGAATTGTTGAATATTGTATGGTCATTGGCATCAAATTTATGGGGATACTAAGAATTCCAAAGTTATGGGGATATTGTTGGAAATATTTTATCATTTATCTCAAAGACAAGGGGAGACTACAAATATCTAAGTTAAATATTATAATATGAATATTGTTGCAAATATTGTTTAGATACCCAATATATTTCTTGATGAATGGTTTGGATAACTTACCTTTGAAGGCAGAAGCAGCAAGTGTTCCAAGTGAGGGAAGAAGTAACTAACAAACCTAGTGAGGGTAAAAGTAGGAAGTAAACCTAGTGAAGTAGGTTTTTTCCTACAAATATTTGCAACAAAGAGGATTGTTGTATATTGTATGTTAGTTCCTAAAAGTATGATAGGAGAGGGGATTGGTGTCTATTATAGGTTTGTGCCTACATATCTTACAATATAGGGAATTGGTGTCTCATATAGGTTGGTGCCTACAAATCATGTAATAATGAGGGATTTTTATCTCTTATAGGTTGGTGCTTACAAAGTTTTTAACATGAGTTTGGTGCCTACAAGGTTTGTGTCAATAGGTCGGTTCCTATAAAAAATTGTTATAAATAAATTTTCATTTATATCTTGTGTTCCATATGTGATATTGTTTTTTTATGATTCATATATGTTTAAAACAGTAATAAATTGTATTATATTGATTTACCATTTGTCCCCCCACACCCCTCTCCCCAACCTCTTCCTCAATATAAGTGTGAATCCAACTTTTTCATTGTTGAGCATGGTTTCCTTCTTATAAGAGAAGTATAGAATGGATATAAATAATATAGGTATGTGAAATTTTGAATCATGCACCATCAACCATGAAAATAAATAACATAAATTTGATAGGGATATTATAACAAAGAGACATCATTTTATATGAAACTACCAAGTATTTGGGTAGACTAAATCATGAACTCTCTTATTAAATTCAAAACACCACCCTAAGAGTGATGAAAATAATCATCCTTATGAAGTTTAAGGCATTTCTTTTGGCTCTGCCAACCATAAAATTATTCTAATTTTTTTTTTTGTGTAAAGAAATAGGTTCTTCACTTCAAAAACAACCTAAATCATTTGGACTTTGTTTCAAAGCATAGATTACACAATGAGAGTAGTTTTCTAAAAGAAAAGGACATCCAAAATTTCACAATCTAGTAATCTAGATTCTATTTTTGAGATTTTGTTCAAGAGTTAAATCTGAAAACCAATGATGCATTATCAATGAATCATATTTCTTGTCCTATTAGGAAATATATTAGCACTATCCCCACAAAACACCACTTTCTCCATTTTAGTTACCGTTCTTCTTACCTTCCAATTGGTTTCGATATACATGACATTTCTAGTTTTATATCATGAAGATTTTAGTTATGAATGGAGTTTACTTAAACATATATTCATCACATACCATATTCTTAAATACATGTAAATATCATAATTGGAATTTAATTGATAAAGGTAAATCTTTTCTCAAAAATGCAGAGCAGTGCGGAAGTGATAGTGCAGTGGCTAGAGAGCGCCAGAGTTTGAGCATCACAGAGAAGATATGGTAGTAGTGCAGGAAGGCATACTGGAGTGTCAGAAACAGTGCAGAGGCTTCAAAGGGGCAATGCAAATACTAGCAGTAGTCATATATTCAATACGAGATGTATCCTACTAAACACTTAGTTCATATTTTGGATGTTTTTCAGCTGCAGTAAGAAACAGAGTTGCAGTGTAGTGGCAGTTGACAACATTAGGCAAGATCAACAACAAGAAGGATGTAGCAGCGCAGTATTGACAGGCAACAGTGTCAAACATCAACGACGTAGAGGGATATGTTTTAGAATCAGAGCAATACTTCAGCTAGTTATATTGCTAGAGCACATTCCTCGCTAAGATGAGTGTTCAATTATGGTAGCATAGGATGTTCTCTAAGTCTCAAAATTTGCAGATAGGCTTAGATAGATATATTCCAAAGAACCCAGAAATAATTTTTGAAAATTCCACTCGGAGTGTGTTTTATTAAAACAATTAATTATTTTTAATGGGACCCTGAGTCTAAACTTAGGAAATTAAAATAATTGAAGGGTATTAATAAAATAAATTGTGAATCTTCTAGAAAATTAAGAAGATCAAGTCAATATTAATCTTAGATGTTGATTAACGATTTAATCTCGACCGTTGAATTTTGAATGAAAGATTATAAGAAGGAATTGATGGATCATTTGGAAGACACATGGAGATGGGGAAAGAATCGAGAGATCGAAAATATTTATTGAGCAGTTCTGAGGTAGAATATCGGTCAAGAGGATTCTCGTAGAGAGAGGCAGGGATAATTTCCAGTTGGATATTTTCCTGAGCCAGGAATACACCACATATGGGACATAGAGAAGTACGCCGAGAGGGAGCGTAGAAGTTGCAAAGACCTTGCACAGACAACACAACAACCTTGAGGAGATACGTGATTCACCTAAGGATCAATGAGATCCAATTTCAAAGAGCCGAGGTGTGAGACCGGAAGGTGCTAGAAGATTAGTTCCATCTAGCATAAGATCTAGCAAGAAACAGTGACATAGTTCCCATGCAGAGTGATGCATAAACTACGCAGAGGCAATGGAGGGTTTGTCAGTTCGAGGTTTAGCCAGTTTGGGTTTTGATTGTCAATTTAAGGTAATCTTAGTAGCTCATTTTCAATTAGATTCTCTATGAGGATGGCTAGCAAGGCATCCCATATTGTATTCAAAATTACTGCATATAAACAAACCCTCAGTTGTTTCACACATTTTCCTGCATTCAGTTTTTCTGGGGAGATTGGTCCAAAAATAATGGTGTCATGTGTCTATGATTTATTCTTGCTCATGTCTTGCTTCTGCACATTTATTTTCTGCAGTTTAACTTTGTGAAGGTTGTAGGGTATGGGTTTCAGTGTTTATTGTAGAATACAGTAAATAATTTGTTCAAGTAATTAAGAAATAGAAGAATTCTCATCAGTTGTTGCAATAGGATTCCAGGTAGTGAAATTTTCATAGTTATTGGTATCAAATGGGTCTTCATTGACAAGTTGAATGAATATGAAAAAGTAGTGATAAATAAGGCTAGATTGGTGTGCAAAGGATATTCTCAAGTTGAAGGTGTTCATTTTGAGGAAACCTTTGCTCTCTTTTCAAGACTGGAATGTAAGCTTCAAAAACTTCAAAGTTGATTAAATAGGTGTTAAAGTAGATTTTCACAATCGAAATTTAGAAGAAGACGTGTATGTTGAAAAGCTTGTAGGATATCAACAATCAAAAAACCAAAATGATATGTGAAAATTGAAGAAAGCAATATATGGTCTAAAGAAAGACGTCAAGGCTTAGTACTCTAGGTTTGACAAGTATCTACATCATCGAGAATTTAAAATAGTAGTGAGAGATAGCACTATTTATAACAAAATAGATAATGAAATTATGTTAATCATTGTGGTTTATGTAGATAATATTATTTTTAGAGGTGATGCTAATACAATGAGCAAAATTTTGCAGAAGAAATGTATAAATAATTTGAAATGTCCATGTCAGGAGAATTGTCATTCTTTCTAGGTTTGTAGGTTGCTAAATCTATTAAAGGAATATTCACCTTCCAAACTAAATACATTAAGAAAATTTTGAAGAAATTTGGGATGGAAAATTATGCACCTATTAACACACCCATGGTCACAAAATGGAAATTGAGTAGAGATGATGAATCCCCTTATGCAAATAAAATTATGTACATGTCAATGATTGGTAACTTACTATATTTGGCGACATCAAGACTAAATATTAGGAAAGCGGTGGGGTTGCCTACAAGAATTCATTATGTGCCAAAGGATACAAATGTGAAAGAGGTTAAGATATAATATTTAGAAGCTTGAAGGGCATTCTAGACTTTTCCCTATGATATATAATAATAAAAGACTTTATTTTAACATCATATACAAATGAATATTTAGCATGATGTTTATATTAAAAGAAAAGTACAAGTGGACGAGCATTTTTTCAAGTAAATTATTTAGTATCATGGTTAAGAAAGAAGCAAACCTTAATCTCCTTATATACAGTTGTAATTAAATACATTTAAATCTTCATTGAATACATTGCAACAACACCATTTTGTACCTAAATTCCTTGGATGAACCATACTATGAAGGATATTGGGGAAAATTTCATCAACCAATATCAATTTTCTATCATAGTACAAGTACAATCAACATTTGAAATAACCCTATGATGCATTCAAAGAGAAAACACATTCCCATCAGGTAAAATTTCTAAGACAATAGGTAAATGAAGAAAATGTTGAGATGGAATACATTTCTACCAAGAAAAAAGTTTCATATATCTTTACTAAATCTCTTCCTTGAGAAAAATTTGAATGTCTAGGGTAGAAGTTAAGAGTGATATATCCCAAAAATAATCAATAAAATAAATCATAAACTCATGGTGAGTCACCCTTTTCAGTTTATGTCAAAGGTGGATATATTTCAAATAGGGAGAACTTGCATAAAGTAGAGTTTATAGACAAAGGGAGTTGTATTGCAACAATGAACAAATGTTTGAGGTTCCCATCAATAACCAGGGGGGAAAGGAATTGTTGAATATTGTATTTTAATTAGCATCAAATTTAGGGATACTAAGAATGCCAAAGTTAGCGGGAGATTGTTGGAAATATTGTTATCATTTATCTCAAAGACAAGGGGAGACAACAAATATATAAGATAAATATTACAAGATGAATATCGTTGCAAATATTCTTTAGATACACAACATTTTTCTTGATGTATGGTTTGGATACCTTATCTTTTAAGGAAGAAGCAGCAAGTGGTCCAAGTGAGGGAAGAACTAAGTAAAAAACCTAGTGAGGGTAAAAGTAGGAAGTAGACCTAGTAAAGTAGGTTGTTGCCTACAAATATTTGCAACACAGAGGATTGTTGTATATTGTATGTTAGTTCCTACAAATCTTATAGGAGAGGGGATCGATGTCTATTATAGGTTTGTGCCTATATATATTACAATGTAGAGGATTGGTGTCTCCTATAGGCTAGTGCCTACAAATCATGTAATAATGTGGGATTGTTATCTCTTATAGGTTTGTGCTTAAAAAGTTTTTAATAGGAGTTTGGTGCCTACAAGGTTTGTGTGAATAGGTTGGTTCCTATAAAAAATTGTTATAAGTTAATTTTCATTTATATCTTGTGTTCCATATGTGATATTGTTTTTTTTATGATTCATATATGTTTAAACCAGTAATAAATTGTATTATATTGATTCACAAGTCACCCCCCTGTTGGTCAATAATTTTCATTGATGGAATATAAGCTCTCTTGATGAGCTCTCTTAATGGAAAATTGATAGATGCTGCACTATGACATATGATGACATACATGTGCACTATCATATGATGGCATGATGCTATACTATCATGATGACATGGAAGACACACCATGATGAAGAAGCTCTAATGATCTCTTACTATCCCAATCACCTTCTGCACTAAAATTTCATGAACAGTCACAAAGAAAAATAAATTTTAACAACTTGGAGGCATCCTTTCGCAATCAATCCTAGACCATATTAAAGAGGATTTTTCCCTCTTTCCAACGAGCTCTTACTTGCCCTCAAACTCCTAGTGGTTGAAGAGTTATCGATTTTTTAATATTATGTATCCCTATTTTTTTATCTAGCCGACCTACACTTCACACTCATGTTGACCTAATCCTTAAGACATGTATCTTCATCTTTCTAGCACAAAATTCCTATATATATACATTTCAGTTCCTCTTTTTTCAACAATTATTCGGTCATCAAGCACACAACAAATGACATTTAATTCACATCTCGTGAATTTATAAGCACAAAGGAAAAGAAGCATATAAATGGTAGGTTATTCCTCGTTGGTGGATCATCTTTAGTGACTCGAACCTCATACAGTGATTTTGGAGTGGCTCGGACTACCTACAGTGATTCTGTAGTGGCTCATAGTGGCTCTCTTTGGTGTGGCTCAGAATTCCTACAGAAAATCTGTTTGGTAGTGGCTCAGTCTTCCTATTGTAGTGCAGTGATCTATCAAATAGTGGTTCAAAACCTTGTGAAGAAAAGCAGACCTACTGTGGCTCATTTTTAAAGACTGCAGGACAGAGCTTTGGACTAGTGAAATAAGGGCTTCGACCTGTTAATTACACCGTCCATACCTCATAATTGTGTTATATAGCTCGGATAGTCACTTGAATAGGGTTAGAAAACTTCATACCTCACCACCGAATTTCGGAACAATCAACCTGAAGTGTAAATCAGTGTTTCTTCTGAGCTCAGACAGAACACATCAGTGGTGTTGACCAATGATTCTTTGGATCTCAGATAGGACAAATTTGTGGAGGATTGGAGATACAACTGTGGAAAGCTTGATGCAAAATCTATGGTGATACAACTGTGGAATGATCACATAACTGTGGTTCATCATCATTTCAGTGATCAGAGTTTTTTATGTGGACAGCTAGTGGAGGCATGAATAGTCAACACTAAATCCTGAAGTGATAGTTGGAGGCCTTTACAAGTTAAAAACTTGAAGATCTTGGATAGTGGAGTAGTTAGTGGTTTGACAGTGGAGTTTTGGACAGTAAAGAATATTCACTGAACAAATTGGAAGTCTGGAACAGACTTGTGGAGAAACTGATGTAAGTTACTTATTCATTCTATTTAATAAAAGTTGAAGGATTGGTTTCCTAGGGGTTGGTGCCTCTAAACACAAGGTTGGGGCCTTGAGAAGTATAGGGTCGAAGCCCTAGAGGTCGGAGCCTCACCAAAGTCCAAGTTGGTTCTTGGCAACAGGTTGGTGCTTGTTTCATTAAAAGGGTTGGTGCCCTTCACTCATCTATTGTATACTATTATTAAAAAAGGGATTGAAGTTCTTATTAATCCTTAATATCATTATTATACACCTCTCTCTCTTTAATTGTGAATAATCTAACTGGAAATAATTAACAATTGAAAATAAATACTGATTCACCCCCCTCTCAATATTTCCAACAATTGGTATCAGAGCCAGCTTCTTCAATATCATCCTAACAGCTGGAAGAAGGATTCTTAGGCACAATGAAGAACATGGAAGCAACAGGGAACTACCTATCTTTGATGGAACGAATTTTGGTTTTTGGAAAAAGAGAATGTCCTACTATCTAATGTCTCTTGGTCCTGAAGTATGGCACTCTTTTCTAGATGGGTACAAAGCTCCCACCAATCTTCCAACTGTTCAAGATGAAAGAAGAGCCTACATTGCTAATGCCAAAGCTTTAAATTCCATCACTAGTGGAATTACCGATTCCGAATTTACGAAAGTCATGAACTGTGACTCAGCCAAAGAAGTATGGGATAAGTTGGTTTCTTTATATGATGGCGACTCCAAATTCAAGAAGGAAAATCTTCAAACCTATAGAATACAATTCGAGAGTCTGAAAATGGATGATGAAGAATATATTGCATCATATTTCCTCTGAGTAGCTGAAGTGGTTAACTCTCTTAGAGGACTAGGAGAAAATATTGAAGAAAGCACCATTGTTCAAAAAATCCTGAGATTGCTTCCTGACAGATTTGACTCCAAAGTAAGTGCCATAGAAGAAATGAAGGATCTAGATACTCTCAAGATGGATGAACTCCATGGAATTCTCATTGCCTATGATATGAGGAAAGGAAGTCCAAATTTCAAAGAAACAACCTTCAAAGCCTCAAGATCTACAAAAGAAGGAAAAGGATGGAATTGCAACAACGATGAATTTGATACTGAAAACGAATTAGCTCAATTTGTACGAAGACTAAAAAGGGGATCCAAGCTAAAAGGTAAGTACCCTCTTATTTGTTTCAATTGTGTAAGAATAGGTCATTACGATGCAAAATGTCCCCATAAACATGATAGTGATGATGAAAAGGACTCTAAAAGGATGATGTACAAAAAGAAAGGGTTTAATAAGAAGAAATTCTTCTCCAAACAAGATGAGTCCAATGAATATGAATTTGTAGTCATCAAAAAGAAATCAACCAGAAATATGTGTCATCACAAAGAAAGAAATGATGAATCAGATGAGGAAAGTGATTATGTTGGAAGCAAAGAAACGTTATTCATGGCATTTACAAATGATGGTGACTCAGAACTGGAAGATGAAATAAACATGGATAGTTTGCTGATGAATGCCATTGAAGAAAATGAGAATCTACAAAAGAAGATAATTTTTCTCAAAATAGAAAGAGAGGAAGCAAAAAGAAGGGAAGACTTCTTGAACATTAAGCTAAAAGAGAAAGATGATATTTGTGAAAAATGTGAAGCTGAAATAGTATCTCTAAGAAAGGAATTAGAGCAAGTCAAAAGGAGTTGGCAAAGCTCTCTAACTCTTGACAACATTCTTAATACTCAAAAACCTCAACACGACAAGTCTGGAATTGGTTTCAAAGGAGAATCATCAAGTACAAAGTATAATGCCAGAAGCTATGCTGATGTACTCTCTTGCCATCCTAAAGAAGAAAAGTCATCTCGTCAGGAACAAAGTCCCATCTCAAAACCAAGAATTGAAGAAAGAGAAATTCCAAGGAAGAATGTTGGATACCACAACAGGTATCAAACTATTTTTCTTGGGCATTGTTACAATTGTAAAAACTTTGGGCATCAAGCTAAACATTGCAAGGCTCATAAGAATGAAGCACCCAGATTGAAAAATCAAACAAGCCAACTACATGGTCCTAAAGAGCAAGGACAAATAAAAAATTACAATTCTTTTTATCCCTTGGCTAAGTTTGATCCATCTTGCTCATTATGTGAAAATTATGATCATAATGAACAAAATTGTCCTCTCAAAAGGGAGAAAGCTAAAAACATAAATCTCAAAACTGATAAATGTGACCTAGCTCTATGTGCTCATAGTGAAGAAAATCATTGGTTTGTGTATAGTGGATGCTCAAGACATATGACAGGTGACCAAAAGAATTTTATCTCATTGAACAAGAAAAATGGAAATGTATCTTTTGGAAGTGGATATGCTAAAATCACTGAAAAAGGAACTGCTACCCTAGTCAATGGACTAGGAAAGGCTCAAAATACCTTGCTAGTAGAAGGGCTCAAACACAATCTCTTAAGTGTTAGCCAAATTTGTGACCAAGGACATAATGTTGTATTTAGTACATAAAACTGTGAAATAAGAGACTCATCCTCGGGAGAACTAGTGGCGAAAGGAGTAAGACCATGAGATAATGTTTACATACTCAGTAGAATCCAAGAAGATAAATGTTACTTAAGTCAAATAGATGAAAGTTGGTTATGGCACAAGTGATTGGGGCATACAAGTCTTGATAACCTAGTCAACATTAGCAAAATTAATGCAGTAAGGGATATTCCAAAAATGTGCAAACCAAATCAAGTTGTATGTGGCCCATGCCAATATGGAAAGCAAACCAGAACTAGCCACAAAACTAAGGAGTTCTCAACAACAAAACCTTTGGAAATCATTCATGCAGATTTGTGTGGGCCAACTAGAACTCTAGCTCTTCAAGGTGAAAGGTACTTTTCTCTATTTGTTGATGACTATACTAGAATGATGTGGATATATTTCATAAAATATAAATCCGAAGAATTTGAATGTTTTAAAAATTTTAAGGCTCTTATTGAGAATGAGAAAGACTCTAAGATTAAATGTCTTAGAACGGATAGAGGAGGAGAATTCACCTCAAAAGAGTTTGATGAATTTTGTAAAGAGAATGGAATTGAAAGAGAACACTCCACTGCTAGGACACCCCAGCAAAATGGAGTAGTTGAAAGAAGGAACTGAACCATTCAAGAAATGGCAAGGAAAATGCTACTAGCAGCCGATTTGCAACCAAAATTTTGGAGAGAAGCAGTTAGCACCACAGTTTATACCTTAAATCAAACTCAACTAAGACCAAATAATGAAAAGACTCCTTATAAATTATGGAAAGGAGGACTTGCTTCAGTAAATATTGTAGGGTTTTTGGAAGAAAATGTTTCATAAAAATAAATGATGACTCACTAGGTTAATTTGATTCTAGAGTTGACGAAGGAATATTTCTTGGATACTCCACTAGAAGCAAAGTTTACTAATGTTACAACTATCGTCTATGAAGAATAATGGAAAGTATTGATGTGAAGATTGATGAAGGCCTTCCAGAAAAAGGAATTGAAGATCATGAAGTTGAGCCTTTATTTGAAAGTGAAGAAGAAGAACCTGAAAAAGAAGAGGAGAATGAAGAGCCTCAAAGTGAACCTCAAAATTAATCTTCACAAACTCCCTCCAGGATCAAGTTTGTTCAAAGATATCATCCAAAAGAACAGGTCATCTGAAATATAGATGAAGGAATCCAAACTTGAAGAAGGATGATAAGCACTCCTAGAAAAGATGATGTGGCTCTATTATCTTTAATAGAACCTGAAATGTTTTCTCAAGCAAGCAAAGATCCTTATTGGATAAAGGCCTTGGAAGAAGAAATGTCTCAAATTGAAAAAAATGAGACTTGGGAACTGGTACCTCGCCCAAAAGATAAAAATATAATTGGAACAAAATGGGTATTCAAAAACAAGATGAATGAAGATGGACAAATCATCAAAAATAAAGCCAAACTTGTTTGCAAAGGATACTCGCAAATCGAAGGAATTGACTTCGAAGAAACCTTTGCACTAGTAACTTGAATGGAAGCCATAAGAATGTTTTTAACATTTACTTGCTCAAAAGGATTCAAGGTTTATCAAATGGAAGTAAAATCATCATTCCTAAATGGAGATCTCAAGGAGGAAGTTTACATGGAGCAACCAGAAGGATTTGATCTTGCTGAAGGAAAATACCTTGTATGCAAACTAAAAAAGGACTTGTATGGATTAAAACAAGCCCCTAGAGCACGGTATGCAAAATTGGATCACTATCTGCAACAAGAAGGTTTCAAAAAAGGAGTGGCAGGTAGCAATCTCTACATGAAGATGGACAAGGAAAAACTTCTGATCACTCTTGTTTACGTCGATGATCTAATCTTTGCTAGCAATGATGAAGAAATGAGCTATGAATTTGCTATAAATATGTCCAGAAACTTCGAGATGTCAATGATTGGTGAGTTTTCTTACTTTCTTGGGCTACAAATATCTCAAACTTCTACAGGCATGTTTATATCTGAAGCAAAACATCTTAAAGACATGCTTAAAAGATATGGGATGGAAGATTGTGCACATGTGAGCACACCAATGACCACAGATTGTAAATTAAGCAAAGACAATGATACCCCCCAAATAGATGCAACTCTTTACAGGTCAATAATTGGAGCTCTCCTATACTTAACTGCTACAAGACCAGATATTATGCAAGCAGTAGGAATGGTAGCAAGATTTCAGTCAAGTCCTAAACAATCCCATCTAGCAGCTGTGAAAATAATTCTCAAATATCTGAAAGGAACAAATGATTTCGGTCTTTGGTATCCTAAGAGTTCAACTCTTATTGTGACAGCTTATTCTGACACTGATTGGGCCAGAAGTGTGGATGATCGAAAAAGCACCAGTGGAAATGCATTCTTTATGGGAGATTGTCTTGTATCTTGGCTGAGAAAAAAACAATCATCTATATCCATTTCTATAGCTGAAGCCAAATATTTAGCTGTTGCTGATTGTTGTACACAAATTCTATGGATGAAGGAAGCCTTGAAGGATGTCAACATAGAAACTAAGCAACCAATTACTAATTTTTCTGACAATACTAGTGCCATCAGTCTTTCAAAGAATCTGGTGATGCACTCAAGAACCAAACATATTCCAATCAAATACCACTTTCTCCATGAACAAGTTGCTGAACACAATATCAGGTTGGAATACATCAATACAAAAGAGAAAATTGCGGATATCTTTACAAAACCCATTCCATGAGAAGCATTTGAGTATCTTTGCCAAAAAATGGGGGTCATTGCTCTTGCATCACATTAAATAAAGTAGCATGTCAGGGGTACAGTATGTTAGGGGGAACAGCATGACAGGGGGAGTACTTGTGTCAAACCAGGAGGTAACTCCTCAAATCAGAATGTATATTAGCTGAAGAATGCATATGTATTTATACATGGAGGTGAGGCTATTGGGATTCATCTCCCAATGACTCTTGGCCTTCCTTATTTCCTAATATTAAATAATATACAATATTACATGTGCACACCCATCCCATAGGATTAGGTGTCAACATTCCCCCCTTTAATCCGAAGGGATGTTGGTGAGTCCAAGCATCGATCTGAACTTTTCAAACTTTTCTCTTCCAAGTGCTTTGGTGAAGATGTGATCAGTTTGCTCATTTGTGGAACAATGATGTAGATGGATGGTTTTGGCCTGAACATGATGTCGAATTAGATGTACTTTGTATTGATGTGCTTTGTTCGATCATGGAACTTTGGGTTCTTGGCCAACTTTATTGCAGAAGTGTTGTCGATCATGAGTGGAGTGGAATACATTTGTTTCATCTACAAATCTTCCAGGATCTTCTGGAGCCACACAATTTCTTTTGTTGCTTCAGCTACTGCCACATATTCTGCCTCGGTCGTGGAATCTGCTGGAACTGGTTGTTTGCGTGATCTCCATGAGACGGTTCCTGATCCAAGACTCATGGTGTAACCTGTAGTAGACACCCCTATTTCTTTGTCGCCATCAAAGTTTGAATCAGATTATCCGATCAAGCTGAAGTCGCCTACTTGTGTATATTTGATTCCAAAGTCTTGAGTCCCCTTCAAGTACCTTAGCACTCTTTTTGCAGCAGACCAATGTCCTTCACAAGGTTTTTGCATGAACCTTGAGAGGATTCCAATAGCAAATGAAATGTCAGGTCTGGTGGTGGTCAGGTAGATAAGACTTCCTACAAGCTGTCTATACTTAGTTGCATCCTCAAATTTCTTCCCTTCAACAGATGTGAGCTTCAAGTTTTGTTCCATTGGAGTGGTTAAGGGATTACATTCATCCATGCCAAACTTGTTCAAGAGATCTCCAATGCACTTCTTTTGAGAAAGAAATATGAATTTAGGATGTTGAATTACTTCAATACCCAAATAGTAATGAACATGACCCAAATCGGTCATTTCAAAACCTTTCTTCAACTCTTTCTTCATGGATGCAATATAGCTCTCATTGTTTCCTGTTATCAAAAGATCATCTACATATACCACAAGATATACAACTATTTTTCCAACTTTCTTAACAAACAAAGTTGCATCATCAAGATCAAAATGTTTGAAGTCAAGTTTCAGAAGATGCTCGGTTAACTTCTCATACCAGGCTTGTGGTGCTTGCTTGAGGCCATACAAGGATTTTACAAGTTTGCAAACTTTGTGTTCTTGACCCTTTACAACAAATCCTTCTGGCTGGGACATATAAACTTTCTCCTTTAGGTCTCCATTCAAGAAGGTTGTTTTTACATCCATCTGATGGACTTTCCATCCATTCTGATGCTAAGGCAAAGAGAGTCCGGATGGTGGTCCATTTTGCTGTGGGAGCAAAAGTTTCTTCATAATCGACTCCTTATTTTTGTGCAAATCCTTTTGCCACAAGCCTGGCCTTGTGCTTGTCAAGTGAGCCATCTGCTTTGTACTTGTTCTTGTAGACCCACTTACAGCCAGTTGGTTTTGTTCCCAAAGGCGGATCAACCAGCTTCCAAGTGCCATTCTTTATCAAGGCATCATACTCCTTCTGCATCGCTTCTTTCCATTCATCATGAGAAGCGGCTTCTTTGAAGGAAGTTGGTTCATGATCTATAGACAAACTCAATTCACAGTTATAAGCAATATCCATATCAACAGGAGAATCAAAATTATCTACATCACCTTCGATTTGTTGAGTGGAACTTCTTGTTCCTGTTTTTCCAACCTCATCGGGATGAACATTCTCCAGTGTCTTTGTCAGCCATTTGGGAGGAACTTTCTGAGATGGCCCAGGCTGTTCACTTGACTGAGTTGGGATTGATTCAAGATTCAATCTCCCAATTCTGTCAATCACATCATCCAATGTGTCATCCGTGGTTGTTTCTTCATGTGGGGGAGAGAGTGCTTCAGGACATGATTCCACAGTTTGATTCAATATCGGAATCCCCCCTTCAAGATGTGGAATCACATTATCAAATTCTTGGAAAGGCTTTGCATGTGTGAATCTATCAAGGTGATCAAGTTGCCGCTCAACAACCTTGTCACTCTTGGAAGATTCAAGAAATATGACATCTCTTGCTATCAAAAACTTCTTATTTGCTTCATCATAGAGACGATATCCTTTGGAGGTATTGGAGTACCCCAAGAAGATACATTTGCGAATTATAGCACCAAGTTTGTTCCTTTGACCCTTGGGTATCAAGGCATAACAGGTGGACCCAAAGACCCTGAGATGCTTTACCGAAGGAATGTGGCCATGCCACATTTCAAAAGGATTTTTGTTTCTAATTGAACTTGAAGGACACCTATTCTTTATGTAAACATCACATAGAACTGCATCAGCCCAAAACATCAATTTTACATTCTTGAAAAATAACATGGAGCGAACCATATTTAAAATAGTTCTGTTCATTCTTTCAGCTACACCATTCTGTTGGGGATTATATGGCACGGTTGTTTGATGTTTGATTCCATGTTGACGAAGATAATTTTCAAATTCGTTTGAAGTGTATTCTTTTCCATTATCAGTACGTAGAGAGCCAATATGTGTTTGTGCATCATTTTCAATCCATTCATGAAAATTCTTGAAAGTTTGAAAAGCATCAGACTTATTCTTCAGTAAGTAAATCCAACACATTCTGGTGTAGTCATCAATAAATGTCATCATGTATTTGTTTCCATTTGCAGAAGCAATAGGCATAGGGCCACATAAATCTAAATGAACAAGCTCAAGTTTTCTATGTGCTCTGGAGTGTGAATCATGAAATGGCTGTTTGCTATGCTTTCCTAGAATACAAGCATCACATTCCTTAGGTTTTCTAGGAATTGTAGGCGGTCCATTAACACCATTTTTCTTCAAAAAGTGAAGGCTTTCATAGTTTAAGTGTCCAAATCTAGCATGCCATAAAAGACTTGATGGGAATGTGCCTTCATCATGATGTGAACTGAATGCAAAGTTTTGAGCATGAGAAGATGAACCTTTCAACTTCAAGAGTCTCCCTTCTTCTATTCCCTCCATGACAAGTGAGTGATCTGATGCTTTTCTGACCTCTGACTTGCCATCAAACAAGTGAATTGAGTGTCCTTGCTGCCGGATTTCGACCAGGGATAGCAAGTTTCTCTTCAACTTAGGGAGGTATAGAACCTCATGTAGGATATGATCTGGAAGACCAGGCAACTTAAGCCTGACTGTGCCAAGCCCTGATGGCTTGAGTTTGGATTTATCTGCGAAATATACTGCTCCATCAACTTTGTCAGTGAATTCTTCAAAAAAATCGTTTCTAAATGTCATGTGACATGTTGCTCCTGAATCTAGCAACCAATCATCTCTCCATGAAGTAAATGAAACATCAAATAGGTTTTTAGTTACTCCATTGTTACAATGTGCTAGAACATAGTGAGCGGATTCAGGTGCTTTACCTTTGTCTTTGTCATTAGTTTTACCTTTGTCTTGATTTCTTTGCTGCTGAGTTTTAGATTGTCTGCCCCCCTTTTCTCTGAAGTTTCTTCTTCGTCTTCTGCCTTCTCTTCCTCTGGATGAACCTGAAGCATGTCTCTTTTCTCTTTGTGCCAAGTATGCAACCTCTTTAGAAGATGAAGGGACTGTCATATTCTTTTGAAGGAGGAGAGAAAAAAAAATTTGCTGGAAAATCTCTTTTGAAGGAGAGAAAACAAAAACACTCTTTGCTGGAAGATATACTCAGTTTAAAAGGACATAACTATTGCTAAAAATACGAAGACTAAATTTAAAAAGACACAAGCTCTTTGCTGCAAATGCTGAATTCTGCGCAAATATATATATATATATATATATATATATATATATATTTTGGGAAAAAAAATGTATATGAAAAAAATGGTGGAAGGGGTGGTATTAAAAAATGGGAGGAATGGTATTTAAAAGGCGGAAAGGTGGAATTATGAATGGGAGGGGGTGGAATTATGAAGGGCGGTGTTATGGTATTAGAAACTCGTGGAGGGGTATATGGTAGGGGCGTTATATGGTGCATGGTATTAAGAGACAGACATCGTTTTTATATATATCAACAGACAACGTTGTATATGGAGGTTATTGAATCATATGACAGCGTATGATATGAGCTGCCTTTATAACTGTTACAACGTATGAAGCCGAGCCATTTTTTTTTTTATTTGTGCAGGCGTAAAACAGTTGCATGGAGAGGGATGAAGCGTCGTTGTTGCAGGTCGAGTGGCGTTTGAGTGTGGTGAGGTGCGGAGTGTATTGAACTGTTTATAACGCCAGACAGAGCTGTTGGGAGGGGCAGAATAAAACTCTGGAACAGTTCGATCCATGCTCACCGCACCTGTATTATGTTGAACAGTGACCGGGTATTAAATATATATATCAGAGAACTGTATTACAAGGTGTAGGGGCGGAATAAAACGCTGACTGACTGTGATATGATGCGTTGTGTAGTGAATAGCGTGAGATGGGAAATGGGAAGCCGTGGGGAGAGATATATGTGATATATGTGATAGTGCAGTATCGACATGTGGGAGGCGGTAGAAGGGAGGGAGGCGTTTTTATAAATGGAGCGGTATTGAATGTATGAATGGGGCGTATTGCAAGAGTGTATCGACAGACAGGGTGGACTGTATAATGTGGGTATGGAGAATGGAGGAGGCCAAAAGGCCGTTACAATTTTTTTTTGGAATGGCAGAGTTGCAAGACTGCAAAATCGCAGAGTGGCAGAGGCTGCAATTTGCAGAATTTCAGGGTTTGCAGAATTGCAGAATCTTCAGGAGCTGTCAGAAGCTGCAAATGTCAGACCTGTGGATAATTGAAGAGATAAAAAAAATGTAGAATAACAGTATAGCAATAAGTAGGAGCAGAAAAAAATATTAAAAAAACTGACTGAGCAAAGGAGAGGGAGTTACACCACAGGCAGAAATGCCAATAGTGGGACTGGCTTTGATACCATGTCAAACCAGGAGGTAACTCCTCAAATCAGAATGTATATTAGCTGAAGAATGCATATGTATTTATACATGGAGGTGAGGCTATTGGGATTCATCTCCCAATGACTCTTGGCCTTCCTTTTTTCCTAATATTAAATAATATACAATATTACATGTGCACACCCATCCCATAGGATTAGGTGTCAACAACTTGGGCACCCCATTTTCCATTTATGTCAAAGGAAGAGAGAATTCTATAATATTTCCATCAATGACAAAGGGAGAGATTGTTGGTCAATAATTGTCATTGATGGAATATAAGCTCTCTTGATGAGCTCTCTTAATGGAAAATTGATAGATGTTGCACTATGACATATGATGAAATACATTTGCACTATCATATGATGGCATGATGCTATACTATCATGATGACATGGAAGACGCACCATGATAAAGAAGCTCTAATGATCTCTTACTGTCCCAATCACCTTATGCACTAAAATTTCATGAATAGTCACAAAGAAAAATAAATTTAGACACCTTGGAGGCATCCTTTCACAATGAATCCTTGACCATATTAAAGAGGATTTTTCCCTCTTTCCAACAAGCTCTTACTTTCCCTCAAACTCCTAGTGGTTGAAGAGATATCGATTTTCTAATATTATATATCCCTATTTCTTTTTCTAGCCAACCTACACTTCACACTCATGTCGGCCTAATCCTTAATACATGTCTCTTCATCTTTATAGGATAAAATTTCTATATATATACATTTCAGTTCCTCATTTTTCAACAATTATTCGGTCATCAAGCACACAACAGATGACATTTAATTCACATCTTGTGAATTTATAAGCACAAAGGAAAAGAAGCATATAAATGGTAGGTTATTCTTCATTGGTGGATCATCTTTAGTGACTTGGACCTCCTGGAAGAAGGACGAAGATGTGTGGACACTCATTCAAAAGTTGCAGAAAGATCCTTGTACATCTGATACATTTAGTTGGAAAAATGATTCCTTATGGTACAAAGATCACTTATATCTTTGTAAGAATTCCCAACTAAAACAAAAGATTCTTTTGGAATTGCACACTTCTTATTTAGGAGGACACTTAGGATTTTTTTTAAATTACCACAGGGTGAAGAAAGATTTTTTTTTGGATGGCCTTAAATCTAATATTCAAAAGTCTGTGTCGAAATGTTTGGTTTTCTAGCAGAATAAAGTTGAGAAAATTAAGACCCCGGGTATTCTACAACCTTTATCCATTCCAAGTCAACGTTGGGAGGAGATTTCGATGGATTTTATCATAGGTTTACCTAAGTCCGAAGGAAAGAGTGTCATCATGGTGGTAGTTGATAGAATTACCAAGTATGCACACTTTTGTGCATTATCTCATCCATTTAAAGCAAGTACAGTTGCTACTACATTTATGGACACAATTCCAAAGCTACATGGAAGCCCAAGGGTTATTGTGAGCGACAGAGATCCCATTTTTACTGGAAATTTTTGGACGGAGTTATTTTCTTGTTTGGGTACTCAATTAGCTCATAGCTCATCTTATCATCCTCAATCCGATGGTCAAACTGAGATAGTAAATAAATGTTTGGAAGGATATCTTCGTTATTTTGTATCTGATAAACAAACACAATGGGTCAAGTGGTTACCTCTCGCTGAATGGTGGTATAACACTTCCTTCCATACTGCAACAAAAATGACCCAATTTATGGCACTTTATGGATATCATCCACCATCCATCACATCATATTTAAGAGAAAATTCGAAGGTTCAAGCAGTGGAAGATCACATCGAGCATCAGCAAGAAGTTCTCCAACTCTTAAAGGATAACCTGAATTTGGCACAAAATCGAATGAAACAACAGGCAGATCAACATCGCGGCGAGAGAAGTTTTGATGTAGGAGATTGGGTATTTTTACGGCTACAACCATACAAACAAATGTCCCTCAAGCAAGCTAAGAAGGATAATAAATTATAGCCAAAGTACTATGGTCCTTACAAGGTGTTGCAAAAGATTGGTACTATGGCATACAAATTGGAGCTTCCTGCTTCTTCACGAGTGCATCCAATTTTCCACGTTTCATGCTTAAAGAAGGTTATAGGTGAAAATATTCCAGTTCAAACAATATTGCCAGAACTTGATGAGGAAGGAAAAATCATATTGGAACCTGAAGCGGTCACGGAAACAAGAACTCGACAGCTACGGAATCGATCAATTTCAGAGTATCTCATCAAGTGGAAGAACTTACCCACTTAAGATTCTACATGGGAGGATGAGAATTTTATACAAAAGCACCCAGAGCTACTCAAGCATTGAGGACAACACTTTTTTGACAGAATCACCTAGAGCTACTCAAGCATTGAGGACAACACTTTTTTGAAGGAGAGGGGCATGTTAGGTCCCTATATTACTAGTATAGTCCCTTATTGTTGTTGTTGTTGTTGTTTTTTTCGTTTATACTAATCCTAATCTTTCCATTTTTCTCCTCCCATCCCACCCACGGGTTTCGAACCGGTGACCTTGCAGAACAGAGTGCCTTAAGAGTGCACCCCATCACCGACTGCTCTACACCACGTGGGCCATCCCTTATTGTTGTTAGTGTAACCCCCTTATTGTTATTATTGTACCCTTGTAACCCCCATATTGTTATTATTATGCCCTTAAATTATTATTGTTAGGTCGGCTAGGATTAAATTGTGGCCCCATGGAATCCTATATATAGAAAAGAGGTTTTGTAATTTGACTCATCCAAGAATTTTTCATTCATGTAATGTATTGGAGGTTGCCCCCTCAAAGTGGCTTATTTCTAAGGCGTTGATATCTCTTTTCTTCTCTTTTTGGAGCTAGTTTCACAACATTTTGTTTTTACCTACAACCCTCCCCAGCCAACTAAGATCACTTATCAAAGTAGCTCTGTTGTCCTTCCCAAAACAACCCAAACATTGATGATCTCAAACTATTTTTGTAGACTCTTTAGACAAATCAAGTACATTGGATTTTGATCTTTAACACATTAGTTTATCATAAACTCTGTCTCACACTTGATAGAGCCCAAGTTCTAAGTTTAAGTCTAAAAGGAAAGTTTTAGAGAGCCTCCACTAGGTCACCTAGGGTCTCATGAGTCCTAGGGTGGATTTGGTATCCTACAAATCTGTGTTTTATACCTACAAGAAGACTGCTTTCGAAAAAAGAGGGAAAGGGACAAGTAACTTTGTCTAAAACTAATTAAGATATCCTTCAAGGGGGTTCTTTGATCTGAAGCATGAATATAGTAAGGGGACAACTGCCCTTTGCTCACTTTCCTACAAAGAAGACAAAAAGGGCCATTAGATCAGCTAGGAGGTAAGGTAAAAAAGAGAAAAATATTCCCAGGAAGATCATAAGTGAACAAGAAACAGCAGCAAGCATATGTTTTAGGAAGATCACGGTTCGTAAATGTTTTTGGCAAAACAAGGAATAAATGCTAGGGTTGCAAGGGCAAAGGTCACCTAACTCCATAAATGCACAATTGAAGATTTTTTGGAAATAATAAATGAGTTTTGATAGGTTTTTAAGAACTTAGAAGATAACACTGATTATATTTTTCTGAGCAGCCCTAAAACCCAGGGATTTGCAAAAAATGAAAAAATGATCAAAATATAATGATAGAGCCTCCTTCATTACAGCAGATGGCTACCAGAGAATTTCAAGCTACCTTTATAGGGTTTGTAAAAAACAGCAATGTTTTCACCTGCACTAAAAGGAGAGATGGCAAAGAATATCAGATTAAAAGGGGCTAACCTCCCAAATGAAAAATGTCTTCAAAGTAAAAAAGAGGAGGCAAGCATAAGGTTGAGTCTCTGAAAATGCCTAAGTGAAACCCATGCAATAATATAGTTTGTTTTAATGTTGGAAAATAAACCTATTACTACCTTAAAAATAGGAAAAATAGGAAAAGAAACAGTCTTCAGGTCACCAACAATCAAAAAATGACAAGAAGGTTAAAAGCATGTGTTCTTTATGACAAAAGCATGCCCAAGACAATTTTCTCAGTGCCCAAGTTATCATAAAGAAGACGGGTAAAAAGGACACCAACAAATCAACACCACAAGAGGAGAAAAAAGGTCCCTTGAGGAAGTTTTTGAAACCCTCCAAAGGACAAAAAGTTATGAAATAAATGAAAAAAAACCAAGGCATAGTAAAAGTGGGTTTGTTGGTTTAATTTATATTTCAAAGTGCATAAAGGTTTTTTGAATTCATTATCAAGCTCATTTTCGCACTTGGAAAGGAGGGAAGAAGCTCCAAAGAGAAAATTCAGACTTTCTGGGTCGTTTCTGGGCAAATTGTTCAGACGTTGCGCAAAACTTGGGCTTTGCACAAAAAAGGAGCCAGCACTATGCAAACTCATACCCCTCCCATCTAGTTTTACATGGCTCTACATAAAAAAGGAATCGGCGCTACGCAAACTTCGGGCACTGCGCAAATGCAGACTTGGCTCGCCCTGAAGACGGCAAACCCTGCCTCTCGCCTGACACCTCAACTCATTTTCCCGGGCACTGCGCAAACAGGCTGCCCAGCTCACCCGCCCGACATACAGGGCCTGCCTATTCCTCCAAGCACTGCGAAAATAGATGACAGGACCTGCCCAGAAGGCGTGCAGCCTGCCTGGCGCTGTGCTAATCGTCATTCAAGCTCATAGGCACTATGCAAACTGCCCGACCCTTACAGCTTGGTCAAAGGTGCTGCGCAAAGTCCTAGAAGGTGCAAAAAGTGCAAGAAATACCCTTGCTCCCTAAAATTATCCTTTTTAGGTGTTTTCAAGTTAGAAGTAGGTTGAAGAAGGTGGTAAGTAGAAAATTCTCTTGATCCCCCAAGCAAATTTACAGAATCATCTTGTTTTTGTCTAGTTGTTGAGGTAAAAAATCTATGATGGTGAAACCCTAGGTCAAAGTCACAAAGGAACCTTGCTCTTTTAAAAAGGAATTTTCAAACCGAATTTGATAGTAGGGGTGGGTAAGAGAATTAAGGCTTTTACTATATTCATGGTTAAAGTCCTCAAGCTGCAAAACCACTCACAACCTCAGAACTCATCTCCTTAGCTAAAGTTGACCTCATCATCATTTCTCACTTAGTTTTCCCACTAAACCTCAATTTTTAGACCAGTGTTTCTGATAACCATGTCAGAGAATGAAAAAAACAGTGGTAGTGGAGGAGGTCAAAGGCCTTCAAAGAAAAATCACAAGGGAGGAAAAGTTAATAGGTTGGAACCCCAAAGTATAGTGGCTATCACATCTTCTCCTAGGATCTTGTCATGCTTTCAAAACACAAGGTGTTTTCAATTTTGTGATAAGGTCAAGCAGGTGAAGAGAAATCCTGAGCTTACAAGGCTTCTCATCCTCAATTTACAAAACAAACATGCAGACCTAGTAGGGGTGAAATTTGAGATTGCAGCAATGTCCATATCCGAAGCCACTAGTATCCCGTCAGTGGGTGAGAAATGGTTCAAGAATGGTAAGCTAGAAAGAGATTTATTTTTTCCATTTATCAAAAGGAGGTATAGAGAAAAAAGTATCACAATTTTCCCTTTCTCACATCTCAAACACAGGTATGCACCCTTGATGTTGGCTATCATGAAATACTTCACCTGTGAGGGGAGATACTCCAAGGTCTATACCCATCATCTTAGACTCCTTATGCATTTCACAGGGGTTAAGGCACTTGACCTACCCTACTATCTCTACAGGAGTGTTATGAAAATGTGTTCTGTTGTCCAAAGGAGGACTTACCCATAAAAAGTGTATAGCTTGTTCCACCATTCCTTGATCAAGATGTTGGTTGTACATCAGCTAGAGCAGTAGGGTGTACCTTGGGATGTTTTCATAAACAATGAGTTCTTCTCAAACCCACAACATACTCATAAAACAAATTTTCCTTCATCATCGGCATAGGTGCCCTCACCACAGGCACACATCCCTTCCTCTCCTTCTCTTGATGCATCAGGTGAAGCAGTGAGTGAAAATCAAGGATCACATAGAGATAAGGGTGAGGGTGAAGAAGTCAGTGAGGCAAACACAGAAATGTATGAAGAAGAGATAGAGGATATCGGAAGTGATGGAGGAAACAATGATCAAACACAAGGCAGTGAGAATAATGAACAAACATATCACAGTGGAGATGATGGAGACAGTAGGGAAGAGCAGCTAGATGAGTAAGGCAGTCAGCAAAGTGCACAAGACAGCCAAGGAAATATTCATGACAGTCATGATAGCTGTCATGACTGTCATGAATTTCATGACACTAATCAATTTCTATATAACCAAGAAACTCAAAATGATAGTGCAGGAAATGACCAAGGAGAGAACCTCAGTAAAGAGCAAAGCCAAGATGAGGCTGATGGTAGTGATCAGGGTCAAAGCAATGATGAAAACATGGTCAAAACTACCATCATCACCCCTCACATATGCACATACTACAAAGGACAAAGAGATGTGTTTGCTGCCTCAAAAAGGAAAAGGGCCATCTCTCCTCAAGCTATCAAAACATTGGACAAGGGAAAGGAAAAGGTGGAAAAGATTGAGCAACAGGTAAAAGTGAGGAGGAGTAATAGGATAAAGAAAAATACTCAAGGGCCTGAGTTCATTGACTTAGACAGTGATAATGAGGATGAGGAGATGACCACTAAAATGCTACTCCTAGACAAATATGCAAAAATCAGGGAGTGGGAGAAGGATTTTGAAAGAGCCCAGTGCGTCATTCAGTACTATAAGAATGAGCATAAGTACTTCAAGAAGATCAAGAGAGGCCTTGCTCTCCAAAAGAAGATGATCGGGCATTACACAAAGAAGAGTAGGTTTGCTTGTGCCAAACTCAAGGAGGCTCTCCTTGAGGTAAAAAACCTAAAAAGGGAAAATGAGCATAACAACCTTGGAATTTTGGCTAAGGCTTCTCAGCAATTATCTAAAAACATTTAAGGAGGGTCTCCACCAATTTTGAATGAATTTGGAGAAGATTTTGTTTTTTGAGAAATTTTGGCCTCATTTTCACAGCGCCACTGGCGCTCCAAAACAATCTGGAGCATATTTAGGAGGAAAGTTTGTAATGTTCCAAAATTTTAGCCTCAAAGCTAAATGGAACATTAGAGTTAGCAACAACTCTAGCTGGTGAATAAATGGGTAGAAAAGCCCATAAGTCTCTTAAGGAGGATAAAAAAACTCCAAGTGTGAAAGGAGACACTCTTTCTAGCTTAATAAAACACCTCCATGTGTAAATAGGGATAAAATCAAGTTGATTCAGTCCACTTTGACTAAGTCAACAACGTAGTTGTAGAGGAGGAGGAATCCAAGGAAGAATAATGCACTTTTGGAGGGAGATGTATATTTGGATAGAGATGACCTGATTGAGTGGGGCTAAGGGCAAGAAAACTCATGTTTTATATAAGGAAGAGGATGGCAGCATTATTTTTCATGTCTTAGATTATTATTCATGTCTCCTCAGAATTTTTCTTCCTCTTGCTATTTAGCAGAGTAGCAGTGTTGTTTAGCACCGGGTGTTCCCGAGCGGGAATACCACCTCTTCCCTTGAGGAGCCTCTTGGGAGATTTTGTATTCATCATTCCACATCAGGTTTTTAGGCCAAGCTTCAGCCCACTTCATCAGCTCAGTTTTTTCCAGAGATTGTGTAGTGTTACAGGGTGCAGTAGTGGAAGGGATTGGAATCTTGGTTTCTGAGCTAGTTTCTCATTAGAGGAAGATTTACTTCACTTCAGGGACCTGTTTTGAGAGCTCCAAAGATTATTTCAGATCTTTGGTATTAGACCACACATTTCCCCTACATTCCCAGTGTTGTTCCATCTAGGGAATGCATTATTTTGGAGGTAGTATTCAGTGCATGGTCTAGTGGCTCTGTTGCAGTGTTTCCTTGTGATTGAGAGATTCACCCTTTCATGGGAGGAAGCCCTTGAGGGATCTACATAATATCAGACATCTTTCCAGCCTTGAACACTCTTATGCTTTAGTGTTGTAGTGGTGATTCAGTAAATTTCTGAATATCACATTTTGTATGCAGAGTGTTTGACAAGAAACCCTTGCCGGGTTCTCTTGTATTTTGTATAAGGAGACTAGATCTCTATTCCTCAGAATTTTTATCTAATATATGAGCAGATATATTTGTTTCCTTAATTTCTGAGTTAAAACCCTCTTATGACTGTGAAGTCACTTTTATGCAGAAATCCTTGTGTTGCAGTGTTTGGGGTTTTTGGATATTTTCAGCTACACTAGTGTGGGAGGTCTGTTTAACCCACCTAGTTTGATTTTTTTCAGCTCTATTCTTGGATTTAGGTTTTATATTAACTGATCTATGGAATACAAGAGTCCATTTCATTATTTTATAGCATATATTTCTGAAAATGCATTTTTAGTGCATGATTCATGAGCTGTCCCGATTTTGGGATATTACAGTGGTATCAAAGCATAGTCTTGGCTCAGCCTGTGGATCTCAGGCCATTGCATTTCATAGGAAGGAGAGATGGACAGAAGTCAAAAAGCTTCAGTATATGAAGGGAGAAAGGAATACAATATTACAAATCTTCTTCCAAAATCTATGCAAAGCTTTCAAGGAGAGCTGAAGAAAATGAGATTGGAGATGGGATCTCCAAAGGAAGTTGGATCTAGAGTTGAATCTAGATTTGCATATGGTGAGTGTGAGCATGTAGCTACACACCATGATGCACAGTGTATTCAAGTGCCCAGATCTATCTTGAGATGGATGGGAGGAGGAAGAATGCCTAAGAGGAGACCTCTTAGTGATTTTTTGTAGGAGTATGAATCTCAAAATGAGAGGTTTAGAGATCATACTGATTTCTAATAGTTTTGTAGGATCCAGCTGGAGAAGAGCAAGCAGTAGGATGCAGGTATATTTCTTCTGTCTACTTTTTTCGGATCACCTACATGTTCAAATGGAGCTTGGGTGAAGGAGCTAGACTCCTATTTGCAATTGCACCATATTTCTGAAGATGAAGCCATTAGAGTTGCAGTGCTGCATTTTAGAGGTAAGGCTCATGCATGGTGGATTTTTGAATCTTGTTCTTTAAAGAATGCAAACACTTCCTCTTATGCAAGATTCAGAGAGACATTGATGGGGAGGTTTGGTGAAAAACTTCCTAAGACACATGAGCAATGAAAACTTGAGAAAACAAAACCCTTGCATGTGATGGAGGAAACCCCACTTCAGAAAACCATGGGAGAAGCTGACATCTTGCATTACACATTGCCTAAAGGAAGATCTCCAGTTCATATTCTTGAACAAGAAGGCATGGGGATCTCCTTTTCAGAGGAGGATCCGACTATTGAGATGTTTCCCATACACATTGATGAAGATGAGGGCAACAACGTTGTAATTTCTAGAGTTGATATAGACCTCATGTAGAGGGGGGAGGAGCTCTTGCTCCAACTAGAGGGATTCTTGAATCTTTGCAAGGAATTCCCCAGGATCTCATATATGAAGGTCCAAGCACAATCAGTGAGCAGCATGATTGTGCAGCATTGCATCTGGAAGGAGGAGGTAGGGAGGAAGAGTAGCATCACTTGATGAGAGGCACACACCCTTCTCTATTTCAGATAGCCAATGCAAGGAAGAGGTAGACTGATTTGCGTTGTAAGGGCAAGGGCAAGGTTTCCCGACCATGTGTGTAGTCTACTCTTGACATTGATGTATCACTACATGGAGGCATTCCACCTGGGAGGCCACTTGATTAGGAATTGATGGAAGACGTATTGTCTTTGAACTAACCACTCTTGGATTTTGTAGGGGTGAAGAGTTTGGAGGAAGAATTTGGCATGAGGGATGCCAAAGTAGTAGGCAACAGCATGAGGAGAGCTTCACATGCCAGATCACCAGCACTGTCTCTTAGGAGGATTGATCCTTATTGGAGATCTCATCTATTGGTAGAGTACTCCAAGGATCTTTGTGCATGCATGATGCTTGATGACTTATATGGAGATGATAGATACATGGTGGATGATGTGGTCATCTATTCCTATGGCAGGATCTTCTTGACTAGATCTTCTAGTCTCAAGGAGAAGCTGCTACATGCAGCACTTGAAGACTTCTCTTCTATGCACTTTGAGGCATATTTCCATTTGATGGAGGAGTTCACTTGGGAGGGCATCCAGCAGGACATATATCAATATGTGGAGAGGCACATATCCTATATGGTAATGAAGATAAGGTCACAGCCACTTCCCTACTCAGTAGAGGTGAGGGAAAGATTCTAGTTGAGCCATTTCAGCTCAAGATCTCAAGTACATGATGGAGGAGGTATCATTCCATATTTTGTATTGCACTTATTTTCCTTATTTGAGCACCATGATGTAACAAGAAGAATTATCTCTTCTTGCATTTTTTATGTTGATGTACTTGCAGCTACTTGTAGCATTGATTTTGGCTATCGTTTTGATGGTTTGTGGGGGAAGCCACATGATTCTTGGTGTGCACCATTGACACCACATTGTAACTTCATGTTTTAATATTATGAGGTGACTGTGGCAGCAAGAAAGTGGCTGGTAAAGCACTTGTTATTTCTTATTTTGATGCAGGCAAAGGATGCACTGCGCTGGTTCCATGAGTGGAACGATGATTCACTCTTCGTTTGTCATTTGGAAACTTGTTCTCATTGTACTTTGCTTCCATATATTGCTGATATGTTTATGTTCATGGGGAGCTTTGTTTGGAGAGTGGGCTTGAGATTGAAAATGCCCATTGGGAGCATGATTCTCCCCACTTTATATGTTGTACATTTTAGGAGGAACCATGGGCAAACCATGATTTCCATATCACACTTTTTCTCTTCTTGTGGGAGGAACCACTTGGAAAACTTGAGGAGGCATTTCATGGCTGAATTATTTGTTGGGGAATCATAGAAGTTGACCATCATGATATTATTCCATGGCTTGTATGAGGGAGAGATGAGGAAGAAAAAAAGGTTTTTGTTGCTGTGGTTGCACTTGGGAGAGTATGGGCAGAATTATTTCCATACTTTTCATGAAATTTCTAGAGAGAAGGAAGGCACATTCATGGTGCAAGGAGGCTACCCTTCAGCATTAGATGATCATGAGAGACTTCCACATAGGAAGGAGATCTTCTGACATAGTAGCATGAGGGTGGATGGCTTTGGCATATGGACTATCAAAGAGAGGAGTCATGGAGCCTTATTTCTAAGGCCTACAGCGCTGTCACATGGGAGTGTGTTCTTATTGATGGAATGCTCCAAGGAGTATATGTATCCCTTCTTCTTGCAAATTTTTATGAGGGGATCCTCATGGGGGAACTTATATATGGATCTCAATTTCAGCCTACTCACCATGCATGGTAAGAAATACATTTCTGTACTTGTTGATTACTCCATCGAGTATTTGTATATTCTCACCATATATGAGCGGTGCATTGCTCCACAAGAGAGAGAGTATTTTTGGGTTTCATGGTCACTTTAGGCCAATGTTTGTAATGATAGTAGCCCATCTATACATGACTTTGGGCAAGTGTATTGTTATTTTATCCATGTATAGCTGATAAACATTGATGCTTACTTCCCCATGTTGGAAGAGAAAACATACACAGCTTATAACTTGTTGCACAACCACTTGCCACATGACATTCTCAAACAATGGTTGGGAAGATTGCGTAATATCCACTTGGAGAACGTTTGGTACCATCCAAAATTGCACATAACTTTCAACATTTTTCTGATTTGGAGGCCAAATAGTGATGATTTGCCATTCATCTTGAATGGAATGGTTTGGGTTGGCATGTCTCATGATTTTGGAGGAAGAGTCCTTGGAGGCTCAATCTTCGTCTTGCCATTGGAGGGCAATCATGTTGCAACCCAAGATCAGCATGTCCCCTACACTTACCATAGGTGGAGAGGAGGACAGCATGGCATAGGCCCTCTTGCCTATCATGTTCACTTATTCAGCCCACCTACATTTCAGGAGCCAAAGGTGGAGGAGATTATTCATGAGTTACCATGTTGGAGGGTGACTCACTTCATTTGGATGATAGCATGGGTGACGGAGGCACTCATTGACCATGTTGGTCATCACTCCTAACTTGTGGAGGCCATGAGACAACAAGCAGTGATGGAGAATATTGATGTGAGGCCACATGAGGAGGAGGAGACAAATTTTTCTCTCCCTATACATTTTCTTGAGGACAAGCAAATATTTTGGAGGGAAGGACTATAATGTTCCAAAATTTTAGCCTCAAAGCTAAATGGAACATTAGAGTTAGCAAGAGCTCTAGCTAGTGAATAAATGGGTAGAAAAGCCCATAAGTCCCCTAAGAAGGATAAAAACACTCCAAGTGTAAAAGGGGACACTCTTTCTAGCTTAATAAAACACCTCCATGTGTGAACATGGATAAAATAAAGTTGATTCAGTCCACTTTGACTAAGTCAACAGTGTAGTTGTAGAGGAGGAGGAATCCAAGGAAGAATAACGCAATTTTGGAGGGAGATGTATCTTTGGATAGAGATGACCTAATTGAGTGGGGCCAAGTGAAATAAAACTCATGTTTTATGTAAGGAAGAGGATGTAAACTTTATTTTTCATGTCCTAGATTGTTATTCATGTCTGCTTAGACTTTTTCTTCCTCTTTCTATTTAGCAAAGTACCAGTGTTGTTTAGCACCGGGTGTTCCCGAGCAGGAATCCCACCTCTTTCCTTGAGGATCCCCTTGGGAGAGTTTGTATTCATCATTATACATCAGGTTTTTAGGCCAAGCTTCAGCCTACTTCATCTGCGCAGTTTTTGCCGGAGATTGTGCAGTGTTGTAGGGTGCAGCAGTGGAAGGGATTGGAATCCCAGTTTCTGAGCTAGTTTCTCATTGGAGGAAGATTTCTTTCACTTGAGGGACTTGTTTGGAGAGATCCAGATATTATTTCAGATCTATGGTATAATACCAGACATTTCCCCTACTTTCCCAGCGTTGTTCCAGCTAGGGAATGTGTTATTTTGGAGGCAGTATTCAGTGCATGGTCTAGTGGCTCTGTTGCAGTGTTTCCTTGTGATTGAGAGGTTCATCCTTTCATGGGAGGAAGCCCTTGAGGGATCTACATCAGATAAGATATCTTTCCAGCCTTGTACACTCTTATGCTTCAGTGTTGCAGTGGTGATTCAATAAATTTCTAAATATCACATTTTGTATGCAGAGTGTTTGACAAGAAACCCTTGCCGGGTTCTCTTGTATTTTGTATAAGGAGACTAGTTCTCTGTTCTTCAGCATTTTTATCTAATATATGAGAAGATATATTTGTTTCCTTAATTTTTGAGTTAAAACCCTCTTATGACTGCGCAGTCACTTTTATGCAGAAATCCTTGTATATTGACTGATATATGGAATCCAAGAGTCCATTTCATTATTTTATAGCATATATTTCTGAAAATGCGTTTTTAGTGCATGATTCATGAGTTGTCCTGATTTTGGGATATTACAGTGGTAGAAAAGCATAGTCTTGGGTCAGCCTATGGATCTCGGGCCATTACATTTCATAGGAAGGAGAGATGGACAGAATTCAGAAAGCTTCAGTATATGAAGGGAGAAAGGAAGACAATATTACAAAGCTTCTTCCAAAATCTATGCAAAGCTTTCAAGGAGAGCTGAAGAAAATGAGATTGGAGATGGGATCTCCAAAGGAAGTTGGATCTAGAGTTTAACCTAGATTTGCATATGGTGAGTGTGAGCATGAAGCTACACACCATGATGCACAGCACAGTCAAGTGCCCAGATCTATCTTGAGATGGATGGGAGGTGGAAGAATGCCTAAGAGGAGAACTCTTAGTGATTTGTTGCAAGAGTATGAATCTGAAACCGAGAGGTTTAGAGATCATAATGATTTCCAAGAGTTTTTCAAGATCTAGGTGGAGAAGAGCAAGCAGTAGGATGCAGGTAGATTTATTCTATTTACTTTTTTCGGATCACCTACATGTTCAGCTGGAGCTTGGGTGAAGGAGCTAGACTCCTATTTGCAGTTGCACCATATTTTTGAAGATGAAGCCATCAGAGTTGCAGCGTTGCATTTCAAAGGTAAGGCTCATGCATGGAGGATTTTTGAATCTTCTTCTTTAAAGAATGCAAACACTTCCTCTTGTGCAAGATTCATCGAGACATTGGTGGGGAGGTTTGGTGAAAAACTTCCTATGACACATGAGCAATGGAAACTTGAGAAAAAAAAACCCTTGCATGTGATGGAGGAAACCCCACTTCAGAAAACCATGGGAGAAGCTGACATCTTGCATTACACATTGCCAGAAGCAAGACCTCCAGTTCATATTCTTGAACAAGAAGGCATGGGGATCTCCTTTTCACAAGAGGATCCAAATATTGAGATGTTTCCAGTACACACTGAAGAAGATGAGGGCAATAGAGCTGTAATTTCTAGAGTTGATCTAGCACCTCATGCAGAGGGGGGAGGAGCTCTTGCTCCAACTAGAGGGATTCTTATATATTTGCAAGGAAGTCGCCAGGATCTCATACATGAAGGTCCAAGCACAATTATTGAGCAACATGATTGTGCAACATTGCTGTTGGAAGGAGGAGGTAGGGAGGAAGAGCAGCATCACTTGATGAGAGGCACACACCCTTCTCTATTTCAGAGAGCCAATGCAAGGAAGAGGTAGATTGATTTGCGTTGTAAGGGTAGGGGCAAGGTTGCCCAACCATGTGTGCATTCTACTCTTGACATTGATGTCTCACTACATGGAGGAATTCCACCTTGGAGGCCACCTGTTCGGGAATCGATGGAACACATCTTGTCTTTGGACTCACCACTCTTGGATTTTGGAGAGGTGAAGAGTTTGGAGGAATGCTTTGGCATGAGGGATGCCAAAGTAGCAGGCAGCAGCATGAGGATAGCTTCACATGCCAGATCACCAGCACTGTCTCTTAGGAGGATTGATCCTTATTGGAAATCTCATCTATTGGTAGAGTACTCCAAGGCTCTTGGTGTGTGCATGATTCTTGATGACCCAGATGGAGATGAAAGATATATGGTGGATGATGTGTTCATCTATTCCTATGGCAAGATCTTCTTGACTAGATCTTCTAGTCTCAAGGAGAAGCTGCTACATGAAGCACATGAAGACTTCTCTTCTATGCACTTTGAGGCATATTTCCATTTGATGGAGGAGTTCACTTGGGAGGGAATCTAGCAAGACATATATCAGCATGTGGAGAGGTGCATAGCCCGGATGGTAATGAAGAGGAGGTCACAACTACTTCCCTACTCATTAGAGGTGAGGGAAATATTCCAGTTGAACCATGTCAGCTCGAGATCTCAAGTACATGATGGAGGAGGTATCATTTCATATTTTGTATTGTACTTCTTTTCCTTATTTGAGCAGCATGATGTAACAAGAAAGATGATCTCTTCTTGCATTTTGTATGTTGATGTACTTGCAGCTACTTGTAGCATTTATTTTGGCTATCCTTTTGATGGTTTTTGGGGAAGCCACATGATTCTTGGTACGCACCATTGACACCACATTGTAACTTCATGTTTTCATCTTATGAGGTGAATGTGGCAGCAAGCAAGTGGCTGGTAAAGCACTTGTTATTTATTATTTTGATGTAGGCAAAGGATGCACTCCACTGGTTCCATGAGTGGAACTATGATTCACTTTCCAATTGTCATTTGGCAACTTGTTATCACTGTACTTTGCTTCCATATATTGCTGATATGTTTATGTTCATGGGGAGATTTTTTTGGAGAGTGGGCTTGAGATTGAAGATGCCCATTGGGAGCATGATTCTCCCCACTTTATATGTTGTACATTTCAGGAGGAATCATGGTCAAACCATGATTTCGATATCACACTTTTTCTCTTCTTGTGGGAGGAACCACTTGGAGAACTTGAGGAGGCACTTCATGGCTGAATTATTTGTTGGGGTGTCATACAAGTTGACCATCATTATCTTACTCCATGGCTTGTATGAGGGAGATATGAGGAAGTAGCAAAGGTTGTTGTTGCTGTGGTTTCACTTGGGATAGTATGGGCAGAATTCTTCCCATACTTTTCATGAAATTTCTAGAGAGAAGGAAGGCACATTCATGGTGCAAGGAGGATACCCTTCAGCATTGGAGGATCATGAGAGACTTCCATATAGGAAGGATATATTCTCACATAGTAGCATGAGGGTGGATGGCTTTGGAATATGGACTGTCAAAGAGAGGAGTCATGGAGCCTTATTTCTAAGGCCTACAACGTTGTCACATGGGAGTGTGTTCTTATTGATGGAGTGTTCCAAGGAGTATATGTATCCCTTCTTCTTGCAAATTTTTATGAGGGGATCATCATGGGGGAACTTATATATGGATCTCACTTTCAGCCTACTCACCATGCATGGTAATAAATACATTTATGTACTTGTTGATTACTCCATCGAGTATTTATATATTCTCACCATATATGAGCAGTGCATTGCTACACAAGAGAGCAAGAGTATTTTTTAATTTCATGGTCACTTTAGGGCAAATGTTTGTAATGATAGTAGCCCATATATACATGACTTTGGGAAAATGTATTGTTATTTTATCCATGTACAACTGATAGACATTAATGCTTACTTCCCCATGTTGGAAGAGCAAAAATACATAACTTATAACTTGTTTTAGAACCACTTGCCACATGACATTCTCAAACAACAGTTGGGAAGACTATGTAATATCCACTTGGAGAACCTTTCGTACCATCCAAAATTGCACATAACTTTGAGAATTTTTCTAATTTGGAGGCCAAATGGTGATGATGTGCCATTCATCTTGAATGGAATGGTTTGGGTTGGCATGTCTCATGATTTTGGAGGAAGATTCCTTGGAGGCTCAATCTTATTCTTGCCATTGGAGGGAAATCATGTTGCAGCCAAAGATCAACATGCCCTTGACACTTACCATAAGTGGAGAGGAGGACAGCATGGCATAGGCCCTCTTGCCTATCATGTTCAATTATTCAACCCACCTACATTTCAGGAGACAAAGGTGGATGAGATTCTTCACGAGTTACCATGTTGGAGGGTGACTCACTTCCTTTGGATGATTGCATGGGTGATGGAGGCACTCATTCACCATGTTGGTCATCACTCCTACTTTGTGGAGGCCATGAGACATCAAGCAGTGATGGAGACTGTTGATGGGAGGCCACATGAGGAGGAGGGGATAAAATTTTCTCTCCCTATACATTTTCTTGAGGACAAGAAAATATTTTGGAGGGGAGGACTATAATGTTCCAAAATTTTAGCCTCAAAGCTAAATGGAACATTAGAGTTAGCAGCAGCTCTAGCCGGTGAATAAATGGGTAAAAAATCCCATAAGTCTCCTAAGGAGGATAAAAACACTCCAAGTGTGAAAGGGGACACTCTTTCTAGCTTAATAAAACACCTCCATGTGTGAAAAGGGATAAAATCAAGCTGATTCAGTCCACTTTGACTAAGTCAAAAACGCAATTGTAGAGGAGGAGGAATTCAAGGAAGAATAACGCAGTTTTGGAGGGAGATGTATCTTTGGATAGAGATGACTTAATTGAGAGGGGCCAAGGGCAAGAAAAATCATGTTTTATATAAGGAAGAGGATGGAAGCATTATTTTTCATGTCTTAGATTATTATTCATGTTTGCTCAGACTTTTTCTTCCTCTTGCTATTTAGCAGAGTAGCAGTGTTGTTTAGCACCGGGTGTTCTCGAGCGGGAATCCCACCTCTTCCCTTGAGGATCCTCTTGGAAGAGTTTTTATTCATCATTCCAAATCAGGTTTTTAGGCCAAGCTTCAACCTAATTCATCAGTGCAGATTTTTCTGGAGATTGTGCAGTGTTGCAGGGTGTAGCAGTGGAAGGGATTGGAATCCTAATTTTTGAGCTAGTTTCTCATTGGAGGAAGATTTCCTTAATTTTGAGGGACCTGTTTGGAGAGCTCCAGAGCTTATTTCAGATCTGTGGTATCATACCACACATTTCCCCTACATTCCCAGCGTTGTTCCAGCTAGGGAATGTGTTATTTTGGAGGCAGCATTCAATACATGGTCTAGTGGCATCGTTGCAGTGTTTCCTTGTGATTGAGAGGTTCATTCTTTCATGGGAGGAAGCCCTTGAGGGATCTACATCAGATCAGAAATATTTCCATCTTGTACATTGTTATTCTTCAATTTTGCAGTGGTGATTCAGTAAATTTCTGAATATCACATTTTGTATGTAGAGTGTTTGACAAGAAACCCTTGTCGGGTTCTCTTGTATTTTGTACAAGGAGACTAGATCTATGTGTTTCAGCATTTTTATCTAATATATGAGTAGATCTGTTTGTTTCCTTAATTTCTAATTTAAAACCCTCTTATGACTGTGAAGTCACTTTTATGCAGAAATCCTTATGTTGCAGTGTTTGGGGTTTTTGGCTATTTTTAGCTACACTAGTGTGGGAGGTCTGTTTAACCCACCTAGTTTTATTTTTTTCAGATCTATTCTTGGATTTAGATTGTATATTGACTGATATATGGAATTGAAGAGTCCATTTCATTATTTTATAGCATATATTTCTGAAAATGAATTTTTAGTGCATGATTCATGAGCTGTCATGATTTTGGGATATTACAAAGCTTGACATTTTTGGATTTTTCATGAGCTACATAGCATCCACACAAAATTTCAGAAGATTTGGAGTAGTTTTGACCCCTTAAAAGGTCAAAAACACCTCATAAATCACAACTGGCTATGTTTTAGGCCTGGCGCTACGCAAAAGATAGTATGAGGGTTTTACATTTTTGACAAGGTTAGAGGAGCTAGATCAGAAAACCACAAGAAATTTTGAAAATTAGACTCTTCAGGATTTCCTACGAGCCATCAAGGAGCCAAATCCAACATCGGGAAGTGGCCCAAAATTTGGTTGCAAAACAACCTATTTTCTGCAAAAAGTAGTGCTCCACAAACAGACTATCTTTTTGCCAAAAGTCAACAAAAGACAAAAAATTATGGAAAAATAGTTTTTTTTATATTTTCTTGGGCAAATAACTCCAAATTTTATTGAGGAGTTATGTTGTGATATTTTTCATTTATTAGCTTATCTATTATATGTCTTGGGCCTTGCATGGTCATTAAGCACATAAATGACATTTATGACAGAATTATGGTTTCTGGAAGCCTCTTATGGTTTCCACCTCCTCACTTGCTCCATAAATAGAGCATGAGGCTCTTATGTATTATGTTGGATTGTGATGACTGATTATGAAGTAATACATAGTCCCTTGGAATTTGAAAATAACTTGATGTCTTGGAGTTTATGAATGCCCTAGTTTGTTTGTTGATGGATGAGGACTGGTTGCAGGACCCATGAGTCTAGTTGATGGTGAAGTGTTTCTTTTTGTTTATTTTTTCTAGTTTATCATTGTGTTTCCATGTTTCTATGTTGTAGCAGGACAAAGAATTTAGACTAAGAAATGTTTTCTAGTGGAACCTTAGGTGTGTTTGTTCTTCATTGCCTTAATGTTTTCTTCTGCTAGGACATGTTAGAGAATCCTTCTTTGCTCTCTAAGGTTCTCCTAAGCTTGTTTATTTCTTGAATGGTTTAAAACAGATGGTATCCAGCACGACTTATGGCTAGCCCTACTTCTTGTTGCCACTAAGAACACTATTTTTGAAGTCATCTATTTAAAGCATCATTACTTAGGTTTGTCAAAGAAGTTTGCTTCAATCATGCTCTTTGCATTTACTTAACTAATTGTTTTAAAGGATCTTCATAGCTATAATCTTGGATTTTCAGGGTTTCTCTCCTCATTTTATTATAGTTATTTGTGCATCTTAAATGTTTTTTGTATTTGATGATGAAATCATTGAAATTTAATAAGTTTCTTTCCTTTCTGTATTTCATTTGAATGTTTGTCTTGGATAATTATCTGCTTTAAGTCCGAATCAAAGAGTTTAGGGTTTTCTCTGCCTTTGATTTTCTCTTTGTGCTTATGATTCTTCCAAATCCCTTTGTTTAAGTATATGATAGAGAATTATTTACTGCTCTTTGTCAAACTTTATTTCTCAAAATTAATTCCATCTCATGATCCTTCAAACCTCAAAGATCCACCAACCAAGCTAGATTTTCCCTATAATAATCCCTAATCTGTTAGTGAACCTATCATGACCTTGCTAGACTCCACTGCCCAATGACTTGAAGTTTTCCTTGTTTCTATCTAGTGTATCTAAGCATCATACCTAACCAAAAAACAATCAACAAACCCAATATTTCATAACTAGCCTAAATTCAACCCTAATCAGCAAACAAGTTCACATCTTTGCACCAAATAGAGAGATCCCTCCCTGAATGTAATATCCCCAAATTAGGGAAATGCTACAACAATGAGAATATCTCAAGATATTCTAAAGTTGGAGATCCAGCAATATGAAAACACAACAATGGAGCAGCAGTGACACTCAACTCATAGGAATGTGAGAGAAATCCATAGCCATATTATTAAATAATAGCAGCAACAAATGAATACAAGATCTTGAGGAAAATGTTACTCAAGATAGGCAATGCTCAGCCTCAAGAGACAAGTACATAAATCATGTTAAAACCATTGCTATACAAATGTACCTAGCTATGACTGCGCATTTTCATAAGAGCACTGCATGCTAACATATGTAAAATACATGGATATACAAATATATGGCCCATACAACATTGGGAGTGAAGATATCATCTCCCAAATGCTACCTCATGTCAATCCTAGAAGGATTGGCTATAAAATACAAAATCTGCAAAATGCCGAAGTTGCTGGGTAGCAGCTGCAACTCAAGAAATAGAATTGGATGGAGATGGCTGTATATGATGCAAAAACTGAATATGCCTCCTCCAATGGATCTTTGAAGTGAAAGGCTAATCCCTTCACCAAATATCTCCCCCTCCAAACATATCTGCAAAGCCCCACAGCTATTGCTCACTAGAAATAACGCAGTCATTGAAGAAATCTGCACTATAGGGGCAAGGGAATGGGTTGGCCTACTGCCAAGATCTGCAATAGGTTTTGAAACCTTCCTCACTAGCTTCCCAAAGGAATGGAGATTCCCTCCTCTGAAAATCAGCTCCGGAAATGGTGTTGAGGTCCTCGACTGCAACACCCTACAACACAACGTTACACTTGAGCAGAAAAAACGCTATAGCTAGAGGAGGTGGCTTTGGCCTTGAGCCAAGAAGTGTGGACAATGAAGAAAAATCCCTCAAGAGGCCTCTCAAGAAGGAGAAGGAATCCTAAACAGGAATTCTCCGGCAACTCTGCTAAATAGCAGGAGAATGTACAATGTCTACATAGACAATGAGATCAATAATCCATAACATGAGAAACAATGGCTTCCTTGCCCTCCTTTTAAACAAGTGAAGTTCCCCTCTCCATGGGTCCCACTCCTTTTATGGTTTCCTCCACCAAATAACCATCTTCCCATTTATACTGCACTATTTCTCTAAGCGTTCTCCACCTCTTATCCTAACGTTTTGACTTGGTCAAACTTGACCTTGTCTACTTGCAAATGACCCTGTTCACACATGAGGGTGTGAAAACGAGCTCAAATGGTGATCCCCTTTCATAATATGAGGGATTTTATTGAGATTTTCATTATGCATGGGCCTCCTTACCCATTTATTCTCCTCCTAGGTGAAATCAGCAAAAAATAATATTCCAATTTATTGTAGGAAATGTTAGCCACCTATAAATTTTGACAAGCAAACAGGTAGCTAAATATGTCCTAAGCCTTCAAGAGATACATTTCCCTTGAAAATATCTCATTCTTGAAGCCTATATGTGTCTTTTTTCCCTTGAAAGATCTTCACTACTGTTTTCACTGAAAAAGCCTCACTGTTTGTGAAAAACTGTGCTAAAAAAGCCTCCATATACTCCCTTTTATCCCTGCAATTTCCCCATTTTCACCCCTTTTTTCCCTTCTCAAAATTTCCTTAGAAACCCTCAAAATCCCTTCCTAAGTCCTCTAAATCATCAAATTCCCCTTTTAAAACCATTGTGAACCCCTTCATTTGATGTAAAAACCCCTTTTTTCCTCTACCAGAACCCCTTTCTAAGCCCTGAAAACTCTGTTTTTTGGCTTTAAAACCCACTTTTACAATATATTAGGCTTAAGCCCCTTTTGGCCTAGCCCTCAGCCCCTCTCCACATGTAACCCGGTACCAGGACTAGGCACTAAGCCCACGGCGCTAATCGCAACCGGAACTGTTTGTGAGCACTTTTACTTTATTATTCTTATTTTCCCGATGCGATTGGGTTTTCTTCTGTAGACCTGTGCTGCAATATTAACCGTTGATCTGTATAGATCTAATGGCTAGTGCTAAAATCTCACAGCGCCCGTCACCCCTTTTCATTACACCTACGCTTCAATCTTCTCTGTTGATCGAGTTAGATCCTACGGTCAGCGCTTAATCGTAGATCACAATGGCAAAGTCCCTTTCCCGTTTCACCACCGATGTGATCCAATCCTGGCCGTTGAATACACAAGAACCAATGGTCAGGATTCAATCACACCTTCATTCATAGAGCCCATCATGGTCCCGCCAGTTTTAATCTGGACCGTTGAATCCACAAGAACCAACAGCCCAAATTTAATCGCGCTCCGCCCTTGTGCCCTCCATCGTTCTCCCTCTGATCAGATCTCCATCGTTGATCTCCCCGCTAATTGAATGGTCCACGTTAAATCTCAAAATCAAATTTTAGAGTTTCAGCCCCTGCCTTCTCTGATGTGATTAGATCTTAGCCGTTCATTCACATAGATCCAACAGCCAGTATCTACTCCGCCCGCCCATTTCATGCCCCACATAGGTGCTTCCCCTTTTGATCGTAGCCATCCATTGTAAAGATCCAATGACTCTCCTTCTCCCCGCTCATCCATTTACCCCTTTGCCCTCCACTTTCTCTGTTAAATCTCCACCATCCGATCCCCAGATCCAACAGTCAGGATCTAATCTGCCATTGGATTTCCCCCACCTTTCCACCCTCGCATCTTACCTTTATCACACAAATCCTGGAACGTTAGATCTTCCGCCCTTCCATCCAATGGCTGAAGTAACATTTCTCATTTTTTCTGCGCCCGAACGTTAACATTCCAAAAAAATGCGAAATGGGCGGTATTGTGAATGCACGTGTCAGGCAGCGACACATATCGTGTTTTTTCACCAAGATTTCTAAAACACTCCAAAATTGTGTGAAAACAACAGTTTTCTTCTAAAAACCACTCCCCCCAATATATGCCTACTTTAATCCCAACCGTCCATTCGATCTAGATCAACAGCTCATATTACATCGTGTCCCCATCCTTATTTCTTTTAATGGGCCTTCCTAAGGACTTCATCAGAGGATCTCCACCATCGATCTCCTTCTGAGATCCAATTGTCCACGTTAAATCGCCCTCTGCCCTTCTGGTCCCACCACCTAAGCCTCCGCTTTCATTGATTTTAATCGTTTTTCTTTGTATTTCGCCCAAAGGATTAACTTTGGTGTTTTGCACTAAAGTTAATTTATTTCGCCTAACACCACTACAACATCTCCACCAGTAAATCTTGGCTGTTGGTAACCACCATCAGATCTAATCCAACGGTCCAAAACCATTTTTTCACCAGGCCACCATCAGATCAGTTTCTCGCCATTCTTTCATGATTCCCATCGTTTTCTCCATTGCAGCCATCGCTTCTCCCTTGATTTCTTAACATATTGATCGTGTTTTTGCAGGGTTTACAGAGTGATAAGTTCATTCTGTCTCTAGAGTCATCGCCACTGTGACTCAGAGCACAGAAAGACCATTGGAAAAGCGAAAAGAGTATGAGATGATAGATTAAAGGGAATAAAGTATATTATTTAATACTTATGACATAATCCAGTGATTTAAAGGAGTCAAAGATGCAGTAAAGACTAGAAAAGAAGACCAAGGCCTAATCAGGCCTAAAACACAAATTAAAAGCAAATCAAAGGTGTTTTAGGAAAAGACAGAGACATCCGTCAGTCTGAGAAGCTTCCATCGCCACTCAGAGGCCAATTGAACCCTCTCCAGTTCCAAAATCCAACCCCTCCGGTCACCAAAAGCTACCTGCAATCTCACATAAATCAAAGAAGGCCTAGTTATTGGGACAACAGAATATCTTGGCCTAAAGACAACTGAACAATTAATACAAATCAAAGGAACTTATTACTAATTATCAGCAAAAGCTATTTTAAAGATAAAATACAATCCTGAAGTCAATACTTCATCCATCAAGCCTCGAAAAGCAGAAATAGAGTTATGAAACAGAGTCATAGGTTGAGTGCATTCCTACCTTATGCCTTGCCTGATTTCCAAAGGCCAGGAATTGCATTGATTGTGAAATTAATGATACTTGACCCTTAGAAACTCTTACACTTCCTCATTTTCTTATAAATTCTCCTTGAGGACCACGTTGTAATGGTTGGTCTCTGGATATCTGATTGCATGTAATAGTTTTCTGAAGGTGCTGAAGTCCTGTTTGAAATTGAAGATACATAAGTTGAAATGAGAAATTTGAAGTTGTAGAGACCCACCGGGCTTGCTGATTGTAACTGGTTTGAACATCAAATACAAGTTGTTGATTTATGGGATCCTAATTTATGTAGATGGTGATTTTTTCCTCATTGTCAATTGTGATTTCTCTTTATATTTCCATTTTTTCCACTTTCTCTGATAAACAACAATAAATATAGAGCTAGGATTTACTCTTGACAGTACCCTACTCTTACTGATAATCTCTATCTATATGTTTTCTTCCTTTGAAAGTTTTCCTTAAGAGTACATTGAAGCAGGTTAGTTTCAAAGCACTTTCTTGATCTTAGATTACTCCTTATGTTAATCATCTGTCCTTTCTTATAGAATATGCTAAAAACAGGATAGGTTCAAAGTCCCTTCTTGATCTTATGCTATTCTAAGTATTGTTAAATGTTTTCTAACTTAAAGTACTTCAATGCAGGCTAGTTTAAAAGCACTTACCTGATCTCAGACTACTTTTATGTTTTCTCTTAAGTGTATGCCAAATCAAGATAGTTTCAAAGCACTTACTTGATCTTAGGCTACTCTTTGTTCTTCACTTGTTTGTTCTCCATTTTCCTATTTGTTTCATTCCATAAATTAAACTTAAGATATCCTTTGACATAGATGGCTTGCCCCATGGATTACTCTTGAACCTTACTATCCAATTAAATCCTCTTATGACTCCATAGCCCAATGGGTTAAAGCTACTTTTTGCCTATCTTATCAGCTGAATCATCCATTCACTTGCATACACCTTCAACCTTTATCTGAACTTCCTTCACCTTCCATGTCCTTGCCCAACCCAAAAAAACAAAAAATAAAACCCATACTCTTCATAACTAGCCTAAAATCACACTTCAAGCCTTAAATATCACATCTTTAAACACATTTATAGAGAGATCCCTCTCTGGATTCAGGAGGGCTAGATCCTAGAATCCCAAAGTGGTTCATATGTTGCCTCTATAGTTTGTATTGCCAAACTTGCGAATTATAGGGACCTAACATTCTGGAGACTCCGTTGGGGAATTCTGAGTAAAACTTCATCCTAGATACCTTTAGGACCTCAGGAAAACCCCTTGATTCAAGAGAATTTAAGTTTGGTATTCAAATCACTGTGGTGGACAGTAAATCTCCTTCAAAACATTCTAAAACCTCCACCTGGCGACTCCACAATTCTTGAATGACAAAAAGACTCCACTAGTGATCAGTAGGCCTGCTGATTATCTTTGTTTTCACAAGACTCCACTGGGAGACCAGTTTCCACTACAACATCATCCATTATAAAGGAAACACATAGGATTAAGCTTCTTTGTTTGAAGATAGTTTGCCTGTTAAAGACTGTCATACCTGGCCAACCTGCTTCATTGAGATTGTTATACATACTGGCTTCAAGGACAACCCATACTAGAGCTTATCCTAATCCAAACCCCCCTGCAATAGTGGAAAACCCTAAGAGTATTCTTAGGAAGCCTTCTTCATATAGGGACCCAACTATTATCAGACACATTCATAGAGCTAATTCAGCACTTGAGAACCTTATAGCTCTATCAGAGACTCAATTTTCTTTAGACTTACCAGGCAATTCACCAAGAACTAATTCATTCAGTAGCTGAGATCAGACAAACTTTGGGCCTTCAAACTCACCTCCTCATAGTGCTCAGCATATTGGTGATAGAGGAACCCCTCTATCCACACCTCCTGATATACATTTCATTCAAAACTTGGGTCTCCCTCACCTTAGGTCTACTCAATAGTTTGTTGTTGGTCTTAGCTTTCCTGTCACTCATATACCTGTTGCTCAAGTCCATCCTTTACCTCCTCAAAACATCATCATGGCAACATAGTATGCTCCCTTGGTGTTACCATAGCCTTTAGCTCCTTTACCCAATGAATATCAGTCTAAAATTCCTCATTTCATTGGGAAAGAATCCACTACATCTCAACACCATGTAGATAGGATGGAAGATGCCTTTGACTACATGGAAATAGAGGATGAAACAATTAAGATGAGGATCTTTGCCCAGAGTCTAGGAGGAGAAGTGAAGAAGTGGTTTAAAGGTTTACCTCATCACAACATCAATGACCTCCCCTCCTTGCTCCAAACCTTTATAAACAAATGGGAAGTCAGAAGCAACCCTCTCCAAATCCTAGCAGAATATAAGAATCTTAAGAGAAATCAAGGAGAAAGTGTCCAAGATTACTCTACTGGATTTAATAGTATCTACAAAACTCTTCCACCACACATGAAACCTCCCCAAGCAATGGCCTTAGTGAAATACCTGAAGGTTTTGATGTTGATATGGCCTACTAGCTTAGGGAGAGAGATTATAACACATTGGAAGACATGAAGAAAGGAGCAGTGAGTGTAGAGGCAAACTTGATTGAGAAAAGAGCCAGGATGAGAGCTGAGAAAAGGGTAACCTATAAGGATGACAACATATCTTCTTCATTAGATCCCAAATATTATAGTCTAGCCAAAAACATGGAGAGGATGGAAAGAATGATGGAGAAATTGGTCATCCAAGCAACTAATCAAAACAAAAACCAAAACCAAAACCAGAACCAAAACTTTAGGAGAAACAACCCCTCGAATAGACAATGAGACTCTGATCAAAAGGTCATCCCTCCATTCCAAGAGAATTTTCTTGATGAGGATGAAGGGATAATAGAAGAATCATAGGGGACCACCATAAATATGGTGGAAGTGGATGAACAAAATCACACCTTTTCCACAGAAGATAGCCAGACCTCATACTCACATTGGGATGAGGAAAGGTTGGAAACTGAGGACTATAGTCTAGGATTCAAAAATGCCATCATGCAGGTTAGAGAAAAATATAATCTAAAAATAAAAAAGAACATAGATAATCCCAAACCAAAGGCCTCTAAAATCACCATCAAGAAAAGAACTGAAAAGACTCCTAAAGTGGCTACTGACAGCAGTAAATCAGCAGCTAAGAATTATAGTAAAAACAAAGATAAGGACACCCAAACCAGTGACAAATCGAGTCAAGAATTTAGCAGCACTAGCACTGTAGCTAATTCTCTCGACAAAACAGAATCAAACATTGTACATATTGAAAATCAACAAGCTAATCTTGCTAATAAAACGGTGCCCAACAAGACAGATTTGAACCTCTCAAAGAGTCAGTATCCTTTCAGTTTGGAGAGTGAAATAGCCAAAATTAAAATTTTTGTCCCTCTCACTGAGTTGGCCACCCAAGATGTATATAAGAGTCAAATTTTGAAAGCTTTAAACTTAGGAGAAAACAGTGACACTGTCAATTTAAATGATGATCAACCAACTCTCTTGTTTGGCCAAAAAATTGAAGGGAAATTCCAGGAAGGGGTAGTACCTCCTTTCTATGTCAGCCTCAATATTCATGACAAAATCTTACATAACACTATGCATGAATTTGGAGCTTCACACAACCTTATGCCCAAGGTGATAATGGAAAGGCTAGGCTTAGAGATAAGCAGACCTTACAAGGATTTATATTCTTTTGACTCTAGTAGAGTGAAATGCCTTGGCCCAATCAAAGATCTTTGTGTAAATTTGACTCAAATCCGAGCCAAATGCATGGTCATGGATGTTTTGGTAGCTGATGTACCTCCTAAGTATGACATTTTGTTGTATATATCATGGGGTGCCAAGCTGCAAGGTACAATGCAAATAGACGGGACATATGCCACTATCCCTATCTTTAGCCAGCTTAGAAGACTATATAGAGAGGCACACATGAAATTCATGGTTAGTAGCCCAGAAAAGCCTGAGAATTCCCCTATTTACTCTTTCCATACAGATCTAGACTCTTTTATCCTACACAATGATGAATCCATAAATGAGCGAGAGCTAGAAGACCGAAATTCAGACAACCAATTAGAGGCCCCAAATCTAGACATAATGGCAATTCTAGATATAGAGGAAAGCGGGAGAGAAACCTTTGAGTAGTGTGTTGAAACAAAAAACCAGAGTGAACAAAGCCAAGACTACAAACAACAGATTACCCATCACTCTGAACTCCATGAAAATCATGAAGAACAAGACACATCACAACATGGTACAGACCTCAGAATACAACATAAGGGTGAACATGGCATTAAGGATGAAAATGCATTAGGGGAATTTTGAGGTCTAAAATGGGCCTCCTAAGGAAATTATAAAATAATAGTGGAAAAAATCAAATAAGATTTGATGACATCATCAAATTTTAGAGGGAAAAATGAAAAAACTACTTTTTCAACTCATATTTTCGACTTATCTCCCAAAGTGTTTGCTCAAATTTCGAGCAGGAGTACTCATTGGATGAAAAATTTGATTCCTTATCCAAGGAGTACCCATGTTGCATACTTTCGATGGGTCCTACTACACGAAAAATGAGAAATACATGAAAAACGTGATTGTAATCACGTTTTTTATGTATTTCTCATTTTTTGTGTAGCGGAGTCCATCAAAAGTATGCAACATGGGTACTCCTTGGATGAGGAATTAAATTTTGCATCCAACGAGTACTCCCACTCGAAATTTGAGTAAAAACTTTGGGAGATAAGTTGAAAATACAGGTTGAAAAAGTAGTTTTATTATTTTATTATTTTTTAATATTTTTACCCTTTAACTTAAAAAAAGGTGAATCATCCCCCATGGTTGAAATCATCAACTTGAATCCTATTGGTTCTTATAAAGTTTATTTTTGTTGTACATTTTTCTTAGGAGGCCCATTTTAGACCTCAAAATTCCCCTAATGGATGCCAATCCTACAAACAATCCCTTGTGGTGCATGAAATTTGATGGGTCTTGCACTAAGAAGAATGCAGGAGCTGGGGTATGGTTGTGCAATACTGAAAAAAATCATACTGAGAGCCATGCCTTCAAGCTAGACTTTAAGTGCAAAAACAACATTGCAGAGTATGAGGTTCTCATCCTAGGATTGCATCAATTGAAAAAACTAGGAGCTAAGAGAATAATTGTCCAGGGGGACTCTAAATTGATAATCAAATAGCTAAATGGGGAGTATACTGCAAAGCATCCTAGATTAAGGGCATACATAAACAATGCCATCGATCTTCTAAAAAAATTTGTAGAGTATGACCTTAGGTTTGTTCCTAGGAACCAAAACATAATTGCAAATGGATTGGCCTTCGCTGCTAGTTCATATTAGAAAACACCTAGTGACAAAAATATCATCATTAAAAAAATATATAGACCTACAATGCCAGATAATGAGAAATATTGCCAGGTCTTTGAGGGTGACAAAAAGATAGAAGATTTCTTGCTCTGCAGGAATGAATTTGAACTACCTGATTCAAATTCTAAATCTGATGAAAACTGTTTACATGAAGAACCCTCTAATGACGAAAAACCGTCCCCCAGTGCAGAAATAAACTTGTTGACCAAAGAATTTGAAAAAAAAAACTGAAGAATACATGAAATTGGATAAAGAAGACATTGAGGTGCTGCAATACAAAAACAAAAGCATACCTAGAGAATTGGCAACCTTAGAGGACCTTTTCGATTTCAATGATGTAGCAAAGAAACCCACTATAGAACACACTGAATTAGATGTTGAAGAATGAAACATAGACAACCAAGATAAGCCAAAAATGATTAAATTATCTAAGTCTTTTCCTACCCATATCAAACAAAAATACACTGATCTATTCAAAGAGTTTGTGGATGTGTTTGCTTGGAGTTATGAGGACTTAAAAGCTTATGACATAGAGATTATTCAGCATAAAATCCCCTTGAAAGAAAACCAGAAACCCTTTAGGAAAAAACTGCATAGAATTAACCCAGTACAACTGCCTCTAATGGAAAAGGAAATCAAGAAAATATATGAGGCAGGAATCATAGTGCCTGTGAGGTTTTCTGAATGGGTAACTAATCTTGTAGCTGTGAGGAAAAATACAAAAGAAATCAAATTGTGCATTGATTTCATAAATTTAAACAGAGCCTCTTTAAAAGACAATTATCCTTTACCCAAAATGGAACACATCTTACAAAAGTTAGTTGGCTCAAAAAGGATTTCTCTGTTAGATGGTTTTTTAGGGTACAACCAAGTCTTAGTACTCCCAGAAGATCAGCTTAAGACAGCCTTCACAACTCGGGGCAATTTCATGTATGTGAAAATCCCTTTTGGACTAATGAATGCTGGGGCCACTTTTCAAAGAGCTACGGACATTGCATTTGTAGAGGAAATAGGGCACTTCATTGTAATTTACCTTGATTACATAATAGTTTATTCAAAAACTGATGAAGAGCACCTTAAAAACCTAAGGAAATTCTTTGAAAAGTGCAGAAGGTATGGACTATCTTTAAATCCCAAGAAGACAATAGTTGGCCTACAAGAAGGTAAGCTTCTTGGCCATATTATATCAGAAAAGGGGATTAGAATAGATCCAAAAAGAGTTGAGGGAATACTACAGATTAGCCACCCAAGGAACATAAAAGAATTGCAGTCCTTCATTGGGAAAATTAACTTCTTAAGGAGGTTTATTCCCAACTTTGCAGAGCTCCTTAGAAACATGACTAATATGCTCAAGAAATAAGTGGGAGTTAAGTGGACTGTAGAAGCCAAAAAGTCCTTTGAATTGGTGAAACATGCACTCACCCGAGCACCAGTTCTCATTAGCCTAGATTTCACAAAATATTTCCTCATTTTTTCCTTTGCATCAGAACATACTGTGGCTACTGTCCTATTGCAGAAAAACCTAGAGGGACATGATAAGCCAATAGAATTATTTAGCAAGGCACTAAGAGATGCACCCTCGAAATACAACATCATGGAAAAACAGGACTATGCCTTTATAAAGGCCTTGAAGGACTTCAAGGTGTATATTCTGCATTCTCACACCATTGCTTATGTGCCTAACATAGTGGTAAAAGATATCTTGTCACAAGACCCAGATGGAAAGAGAGGTAAGTGGATTGCAGTAATACTAGAGTATGATTTGGAAATCAAACCCACAAAACTCATTAAAGGTCAGGGCTTAGCTCAATTAATGACCGAATCTAGCCTACAAGCCCTTGACATTAACATGGTAGATGCCTTGGATGAGCATGAAGGATTGCCTACTCCCACTGTTGAAGAGAAGTTCCAAAACTCACCTTGGTATGCTGACATATTGTATGTGCTTACAAATCTTAATGCTCCTCCTGGTTTATCAAAGGCTAAGGCAAGATTTTTAAAGTTTAAAGCTAGGAACTATTGCATTTTAAATGAATGTTTATATTGGAAAAATGATGATGGTTTATTGCTTAAATGTTTTCTTGAAGTTGATGCAGAGAGGATCAAGCATGAATTCCATGAAGGAGAGTGTGGAGGTCATCTCTACTGGAAAACCACAGCCAATAAGATCCTTAGAGCTGGCTATTACTGGCCCACCCTATTTCAAGATGTCCATAAGATGATAGTTGCCTGTCACAACTGCCAAATTTTTGAAGGCAAAAGAAAACTCCTTCCCTTACCACTGCAACCAATCATTTTTGAAGCTCCTTTTCAATAGTGGGTCCTAGATTTCATAGGGGAAATCCATCCTACTTCATCTACCCAACACAAATGGATTATTACAGCCACAGACTACTTCACAAAATGGATAGAGTCCATCCCTTCTAGGAATTCCACAGATTATGTTATTATAAAATTCCTTGAAGACCATATCCTATCTAGATTTGGCTACCCCAGGAAGATTATTACTAACAATGCTGTTGCTTTTGGTTCCAAAAATATGATTGATTTTTGTCACAGGTATCAAATTTTCCTTGGTCATTCTACTGTTTATTACCCTCAGGGTAATGGGCTTGTAGAATCATCAAATAGACCATATCCTATCTAGATTTGGCTACCCTAGGAAGATTATTACTGAGAATGTTGCTGCTTTTGGTTCCAAAAATATGATTGATTTTTGTCACAGGTATCAAATTGTCCTTGGTCATTCTACTGTTTATTACCCTCAGGGTAATGGGCTTGTAGAATCATCGAATAAAATTTTGGTGACCATCATCAAGAAGCTGCTTGAAGAGAATAAGAAATCATGGCATAACAAGTTGGTGCATGCTTTGTGGGCAAACAGATTGACCACAAAGAAATCCATTGGAATGTCCCCTTACCAGCTTGATTATGGAGCAGATGCAATGTTCCCTACCAGCCTAGGGGTACCAGTGATTAAATTGTTCCAAGAGATACAGTCAGAAGAGGATAGCATGGTAAGAAGGATAAATCAAACAATACATCTCCAGCAGACAAGGGAAGAAGTCTACAATAGAGCTCAAAAGGTACAAGGGAACATCAAAAAGTTGTTTGACAAGAGAACTAAGGCTTGTGACTTCAAAATTGGAGACAAGGTACTCAAGTGGGACTGAAGAAGAGAATATAAGGGTAAGCATGGAAAATTTGACAGTTTGTGGCAAGGTCCTTACATTATTCAGTCCACCATTGGTCCAAATGCATTCTTCCTGCAAGAGTTGGATGGTACAAATATGTTTGGGGGTCCTGTCAATGGTAGGATGCTCAAACATTATTACTACTAAATTTAAAGAGTTTAAAGTCTTCACTTCCATTGTAAATACCATTTCTTTGTTCAATTTCACAAAAAAGTAAAAAGTAAAAAAAAATATAAAGGAAAAGGCTCAGATAAACTCAAAACTTGAACCTATGATGTTTCAAAGAATGGCTCAAATCAGCCCAAAACCTGAGCCAAAGAAAGAGAAAAGCTGGTTCTAATATGCTTAAAACCTGAACCACCAAAGAAAGAAGAAGAATCAGCTCTAACAAGCCCAAAACCAGAGCTGAAATGAAGAAGAAAAGGTGACTCTAACAAACTCAAAACTTGAGTCACAAAAGAAAGGAGGATACTTCAAAGTTTCACAATTCCAAGCCTTCACAATTTTGGTTTCAATTTCCTGCAAATTTCAGTTCATGTGCAGCTGTCTTTATTCCATGAACCCACAGCAAACCAGACAATATAATCCTCATTTGACTGTTTTTAAATTTTTGTTTTAGAATGTAGAGAAAGAAATCTGCTAGACAGTTTAATCCTAGCAGATATTAGTGTAGGTAGAGAAACTATGAGGCCAACTGTCTAATCTGGTCTCATGGAGGAATAAGGGTAGAATTAGATTAGTGTTTTTTGCTTTCAATAAAAAATGATGATGTAAAAGGTCTGCAAGCCTAAATGCACCTTGAAGAAAAAATGTTAGGACAGTAGGTTGGGTAGGTAGATTGTTTGGAAAGATGTTTTTTGCTGATATAACATCCATCATGTTTGTGGTAGCTGATTAAAGAAAGAAAAGATGTGTTAAGTACTAGGCATCTGGCCTGCTTCCAAAGATTGTTTTCTAAGATTATTGACACCTTCAAGAAGATGCCATCCCCATGTGGAGCTACTGTTAGCCACCTATAAATTTTGACAAGCAAACAAGTGGCTAAATATGTCCTGAGCCTTCAAGAGATACATTTCCCCTGAAAATCTCTCATTCTTGAAGCCTCTATGTGTATTTTTTCCCTTGAAAGATCTTCACTGCTGTTTCCACTGAAAAAGCCTCACTGTTTGTGAAAAATTGTGCTAAAAAAGCCTCCATATGCTCCCTTTTATCCCTGCAATTTCCCCATTTTCACCCCTTTTTTCCCTTCTGAAAATTTCCCTAGAAACCCTCAAAATCCCTTCCTAAGTCCTCTAAATCATCAAATTCCCCTTTTAAAACCATTTTGAACCCCTTCATTTGATGTAAAAACCCCTTTTTTCCTCTACTGGAACCCCTTTCTAAGCCCTGAAAACTCTGTTTTTTGGCTTAAAAACCCACTTTTACCATATATAAGGCTTAAGCCCCTTTTGGCCTAGCCCTCAACCCCTCTCAACATGTAACTCGGTGCCAGGACCAGGTGCTAAGCCCGCGGTGCTAATTGCAATCGAAATTTTTTGTGAGCACTTTTCATTTGTTATTCTTATTTTCCCGATGCGATTGGGTTTTCTTATGTAGACCTGCACTACAATATTAACTATCGATCTGTATAGATCTAATGGCCAGTGCTAAAATCTCACATGCCTGTCACCCCCTTTCATTACACCTTCGCTTCAATCCGTTCCATTTATCGAGTTAGATCCTATGGTCAGCGCTTGATCACAAATCACAATTGCAAAGTCCCTTTCCCATTTCACCGCTGATGCGATCCAATCCTGGCCGTTGAATCCACAAGAACCAACGGTTAGGATTCAAATCGCACCTTCATTCATAGAGCCCATCATGGTCCCACCAATTTTAATCTGTACCATTGAATCCAAAAGAACCAACGGCCCAGATTTAATCACGCTCCGCCCTTGTGCCCTCGATCATTCTCCCTCCGATCAGACCTCCACCGTTGATCTCCCCGCTGATCCAACGATCCGCGCTAAATTGCAAAATCAAATTTCAGAGTTTCGACCCTTTCCTTCTCCGATGCGATTATATCTTAGTCATTCATTCACATAGATCCAATGGCCAGGATCTACTCCACCCGCCCATTTCATGCCCCACACAAGTGCTTCCCCTTTTGATCATAGCCATCCATTGTAAAGATCCAACGACTCTCCTTCTCCCCGCTCATCCATTTACCCCTTTGCCCTCCGCTTTCTCTGTTAAATCTCCACCATATGATCCCCAGATCCAACAGTTAGGATCTAATCCACCGTTGGCTTTCCCCCGCCTTTCCGCCCGCGCATCTTACCTTTATCGTGCAAATCCTGGACTGTGAGATCTTTCGCCCTTCCATCCGACGGCTGAAGTAACATTTCGCATTTTTTCTGCGCCCGAACATTAACGTTCCAAAAAAACATGAAGTGGGCAGTATTGTGAATCCACATGTCAGGCAGCGACACATATCACATTTTTTCGGCAAGATTTCTAAACCACTCCAAAATTGCTCGAAAACAACAATTTTCTTCTAAAAACCACTCCCCCTAATATATTCCTACTTTAATCTAGATCGTCCATACAATCTAGATCAACGACTCATATTACATCGTGTCCCCATCCTTATTTCTTTTATCGAGCCTTCCTAAGGGTTTCATCAGAGGATCTCCACCGTCGATCTCCTCCTAAGATCCAACAGTCCACGTTAAATCGCCCTCCGCCGTTCCGGTCCCACCACCTAAGCCTCAACTTTCATTGATTTTAATCATTTTTCTTTGTATTTCTCCCAAAGGATTAACTTTGGTTTTTTTCACTAAATTTAATTTATTTCACCTAACACCTCTACAACATCTCCACCAGTAAATCCTGGCCGTTTGTAACCACCATCGGATCTAATCCAATGGTCCAAAACCATTTTTTCACCAGGCCACCATCAGATCAGTTTCTCGCCATTCTTTCATGATTCCCATCGTTTTCTCCATTGCAGCCACCGCTTCCATTGCTGCGCCTCCATTTTTCCACGGGCCTCCATAGCATCCCCCTCGACTACCCTTGATTTCTTAACATATTGATCGTCTTTTTGCAGGGTTTACAGAGTGATAAGTTCATTCTGTCTCCAGAGTCACTGCCACTGTGACTCAGAGCACAGAAAGACCATGGGAAAAGCGAAAAGATTATTAGATGATAGATTGAAGGCAATAAAGTATATTATTTAATACTTATGACATAATCCAGTTATTTAAAAGAGTAAAAGATGCAGTAAAGACCAGAAAATAAGACCAAGGCCTAATCAGGCCTAAAACACAAACTCAAAGAAAATCGAAGGTGTTTTAGGAAAAGATAGAGATATCCGTCAGTCCGAGAAGCTTCCACTGCCACTCAGAGGCCAATTGAACCCTCTCCGGTTCCAAAAGCCAACCCCTTTGGTCACCAAAAGCTACCTGCAACCTCACATAAGTCAAAGAAGGCCTAGTTATTGGGACAACAAAAGATCTTGGCCTAAAGACAGCTGAACAATTAATACAAATCAAAGGAAATTATTACTAATTATCAGCAAAATTTATTTTAAAGATAAAATACAATCCTGAAGTCAATATTTCATCCATCAAGCCTCAAAAAGCAGAAACAGAGTTATGAAATAGAGTCATAGGTTGAGTGCATTCCCGCCTTATGCCTTGCCTGGTTTCCAAAGGCCAAGAATTGCATTGATTGTGAAATTAATGATACTTGACCCTTAGAAACTCTTACACTTCCTCATTTTCTTATAAATTCTCCTTGAGGACCATGTTGTAATGGTTGGTCTCTGGATATCTGATTGCATGTAATAGTTTTCTGATGCTGCTGAAGTCTTGTTTGCAATTGAAGATACATAAGCTGAAATGAGAAGTTTGAAGTTGTAGAGACCCACCGGGCTTGCTGATTGTAACTAGTTTGAACATCAAATACAAGTTGTTGATTTATGGGATCCTGATTTATGTCAATGCTGATGTTTTTCTCATTTTCAATTGTGATTTCTCTTTATATTTCCATTATGTCCACTTTCTCTGGTAAAGAACAGTAAATATAGAGCTAGGATTTACTCTTGATAGTACCCTACTCTTACTGATAAGCTCTATCTATATGTTTTCTTCCTTTGAAAGTTTTCCTTAAGAGTACATTGAAGCAGGTTGGTTTCAAAGCACTTGCCTGATCTTACATTACTCCTTATGTTAATCATCTGTCCTTTCTTATAGAATATGTTGAAAGCAGGATAGGTTCAAAGTCCCTTCTTGATCTTAGGTTATTCTAAGTATTGTTAAATGTTTTCTAACTGAAATTACTTCAATGCAGGCTAGTTTAAAAGCATTTACCTGATCTCAGATTACTTTTATGTTTTCTCTTAAGTGTATGCCAAAGCAAGATAGTTTCAAAGTACTTACTTGATCTTAGGCTGCTCTTTGTTCTTCACCTATTTGTTCTCCATTTTCCTATTTGTTTCATTCCATAAATTCAACTTAATAGATCCTTTGACATAGATGACTTCCCCCATGGATTAATCTTGAACCTTGCTGTCGAATTAAATCCTCTTATGACTCCATAGCCCAATGGGTTAAAGCTGATTTTTGCCTATCTTATCAGCTGAATCATCCCTTCACTTGCATACACCTTCACCCTTTACCTGAACTTCCTTCACCCTCCATCTCCTTGCCCAACCAAAAACAAACAAAAAACAAAACCCATACTCTTCATAACTAGCCTAAAATCACACTTCAAGCCTTAAAGATCACATCTTTAAACACATTGATAGAGATATCCCTCTCTGGATTTAGGAGGGCTAGATCCTGGAATCCCAAAGTGGTTCATATGTTGCCTCTGCAGTTTGTATTGCCAAACTTGCAAATTATAGGGACCTAACAAGAAAATTTTGGAATATTACAGTCCTCCCCTCCCAAATGTTGCTTGTCCTCAAGCAACTGCAAGGATCCAACTAGAAAGCCTCCTCTCAAGGCATGGAGTCTATGATGTGTTGAGGAACATCTTTCTCATGTGGATCCTCTTTCCCCCAGGAAATCATCCATGCAAAATGAGTTACCTCCCAACGTGGCAACTCTTGAAAGTCATCTTCCACCTCTGGCTCCGGCAATGTAGCTGGGCTGAAAATCTGATCTTGGTAGACAAAATAGCCTACACCACGCTATCCTCCTTTCCACTTAGGATAAGTGTAGAGTGTATTATGATCCTGTACTGCAATGATATTGTCCTCAAATGGCAAGATGGAGATTAGGCCTCTAATGATCTCTCCTCTAACGTTATGAAACATGTTGGCCCAAATCATCTCATATGTGATGAGTTGGAAGTCATCATCATATGGAATCAAATTCCTCATATGGCTCACCTCATAAGGAAAAAAATGTGCTGGTGTAGTGGCCATACCATCTCCCATGCTCCCTTTAGAACATGTAGTGCAAAAAGTGTGGGAGTTCTCTCCCTCCAAGGACACATTCACCCAATGTGTCTCTCCTCCAGTCATGCTCCCAAGAGAAGCTTTAGCAATATCAACCAAGGGAACCATAAGGAGAATCATGCTGGCTGCCATGTGCAGTAAAGGAGAAGGAAAATGGTCCCTCAAATGTATCTAACACAGTTTGACTCTCCATTGCCATAGGAAATAAAATGATGGGTGGCCTCCCCACCATCTTTTTGCTGCCCCAATCTCTTCACAAGTCTGGAGAAAGTGAATGACGTGATGTGCAATGTGAGTATATTCTCCATGAGAAATCTCCCCCCCATATCCACTTAGGGAGTGATCATCCACAATGGCCTTATGTAGACCACCAAATCTATAAGGAAGAATATCCCTCCTTTGAGCAAATCCCTGCACATATATGGTTAAGAGATTCATATATATAGAAAAATCACTATGCAAGTCAACAATACTCTTACCATATGTTTTTATCATATAAATGGAGTGGCTCATAAATGAATTTCCCCTCATCCTCAAAGGGAAAAGAGTTGGCTGTGCTAACTCCTCCATCTTCTCATGATCCATGAAGTGCCTCCTCAAGTTCTTCAAGTGGTGCCTCCCACAAGAAGAAAAGAAGTGTAATGTGGAAATCATGGTTGGCACATCGTTCCTCCTAAAGTGTACAAAATGCATAGTAGGGAGACTCATGCTCCCAATGGGCATCTTCAGTCTCAAGCCCACTCTCCAATCAAAGCTCCCCATGAACATAAACATATCAGCAATACATGGAAGCAAGGTACAATAAGAACAAGTTGCCAAATGACAACCAGAGAGTGAATCATAGTTCCACCCATGGAACGAGTGCAGTGCATCCTTTGCCTGCATAAAAATGAAAAATAACAAGTGCTTTACCAGCCACTTGTTTGCTGCCACAATCATTTTACAAGATAAAAACATGAAAGTACAAAAGGGTGTCAATGGTGCACACCTAGAATCATGTGGCTTCCCCCACAAACCACCAATGAGATAGCCAATCTCAATGCTACAAATGGCTTCAAGTACATCATCATACAATATACAAGGAGAAATAATCCTCCTTGGGACAATATGTTGCTCAGAAAAAAACAGGAAGTACAAAACATAAGGTGAAATTGTACATCCTCCATTATGTACTTGAGGACTTGAGCTGAAATGGCTCAACTGAAAATGCTCCCTTACTCCCAATGAGTAGGAAGGTGGCTGTGACAACCTCACCATCATCATACGGGCTATGCATCTCTCCATATGCTGAAATATGTCTTGATGAATGCCCTCCCAAATGAACTCCTCTGCTAAGGCAAGATATGCATCAAAATCCATGGAAAGGAAGTCCTCATGTGCTGCATGCAGCAGCTTCTCCTTGAGACTAGAAGATCTAGTCAAGAATATCCTTCCATAGGAATAGATGACCACATCATCCACCATGTATTTTTCATCTCCATCTGGGTCATCGAGAATCATGCATGCACTAAGATCCTTAGAGTACTCTACTAAGAGATGAGATCTCCAGTAAGGATCAATCCTCCTCAGAGACAACGCTGGTGATCTGGCATGTGAAGCTCTCCTCCTACTGTTGTCTGCCACTTTGACATCCCCCATGCCAAATTTCTCCTCCAAACTCTTCACCTCTCCAAAATCCAAGAGTAGTGAATCCAAAGAAAAGATATCTTTCATCAATGATAGATCTGGTGGCCTCCCTGGTGGAATTCCTCCATGTGGTGAGACATCAATTTTAAGAGGTGACTGTACATATGGTTGGGAAACCTTACCCTTGCTCTCACAGTGTAATACAGTCTGCTTCTTATTTGTAATATCTCTCTGGAACAAAGAAGGGTGTGTGCCTCTCATCACATGATGTTGCTCTTCCTCCCTACCTCCTCCTTCCAGCTGTAATGCTACACAATCATGCTGCTCATTGATTGTGCCTGGACCTTCATGTATTTTATCCTGGGGACTCCCTTGAAAAGATGCAATAATCCCTCTAGTTGGAGCAAGAGATCCTCCTTCCTCTACATGAGGTGCTAGATCAACTCTAGAAATGACAGCGCTGTTGCCCTTAGCCTCCTCAACATGAGTGGGCAACCCTCCAATGATTGGATTATCTTTTGGAAAAGGGATATCTTTGCCTCCTTGTACTAAAACACAAGATGAAGGTCTTGCCTCCAACAAAGTATCATGCAAGATATCAACCTCTATTATGGTTCTATGAAGTGATTGTGAGTCTATATTTTTCCCCATCACATGCAAGGGTTTTGTTTGTTCAGATGTGTTTGTTTCCTCCACATGTGTTTCAAAATTCTTCCTACCAAATATTCCCATCAAATTTTTAATGAACCTTGCATAGGAAGAAGTATTTGCATTCTTTAAAGTAATGGACTCAAATAACCACCATGCATCGACCTTACCTCCAAAGTGCAACATTGCTACTCCGATGGCTTCAGCTTCGAAAATACGATGCTGTTGCAGGAAGGTGTCTAGCTCTTCCACCCAAACCTTGGTCGAACAAGTAGGGGAACCATCAAAGATAGATAGAAGAAATCTATCCATATTATGTTTCTTGTTCCTCCTCACCTAGACCTTGCAAAACTCCGTGAAAGTGACATGAGCTCTAAACTTCTGAGTTTGAGATTCATACTCATGCAATAAGCCACTAAGAGTTCCCCTCTCAGGAATTCCTTCTTCTTCTTTTTCTCTTATGGAAAAATTGGCCATGTGACTGCGCTTTACATCATAGGGTGTGGCTGCATGCTCACACTCCCTATAAGAAAATCTAGAGTTTGATTCAGTTTCAAACCCTATTGGAGATCCTAGACATATCTCCCTCCTTATCTTCTCAAATTCTCATGAATGCTCTGTACAGATCTTGGAAGAAGCTTTGTGAGCTTAGCTTCCTTTTTCTCTCCACATAGTGGAGTCTTCATCTTCTCTCTCCTTGACAGAATAATGGCTGAGATCCACAGGCTGAGCCAATATTATGCTTTGATACCACTATAATATCCCCAAATTAGGGAAATGCTGCAACAGTGAGAATATGTCAAGATATTCTAAAGTTGGAGATCCATAAATATGCAAACACAACAATGGAGTAGCAGTGACACTCGACTCATAGGAATGTGAGGGAAATCCATAGCCATATTATTAAATAATAGTAGTAACAAATGAATACAAGATCTTGAGGAAAATATTACTCAAGATAGGTAATGCTCAGCCTCAAGAGAAAAGTGCATAAATCATGATAAAACCACCACTATACAAATGTGCCCAGCTATGACTGCGTATTTTTATAAGAGAAATTGCATGCTAACATATGTCAAATACATGGATATACAAATATATGTCCCATACAACATTGGGAGTGAAGATCTCATCTCCCAAATTCTACCTCATGTCAATCCTAGAAGGATTGGCTATAAAATACAAAATCTGCAAAATGTCAGAGTTGCTGGGTAGTTGTTGCAACTCAAGAAATAGAACTCGATGGAGATGGTTGTAGATGATGCCCAAACTGAATATTCCTCCTCCAATGGATCTCTGAAGTTAAAGGCTGATCCCTTCACCAAAGATCTCCCCCTCCAAACATATCTGCAAAGCCCCACAGCTATTGCTCGCTAGAAATAACACAATCACTGAAGCAAACTACACTGTAGGGGAAAGATAATAGGTTGGCCTGCTGCCAAGATCTACAATAGGTGCTGAAACATTCCTCACTAGCTTCCCAAATGAATGGAGACTCCCTCCTCTGAAAATCAGCTCTGGAAATGTTGTTGAGGTCCTCCACTGCAACACCCTACAACACAACGTTACACTTGAGTAGAAATAATGCTGTAGCTGGAGGAGGTGGATTTGGCCTTGAGCCAAGAAGTGTGGAGAATAAAGAAAAATCCCTCAAGAGGCCTCTCAAGAAGGAGAAGGAATACTAAACAGGAATTCCCCAGAAACTCTGCTAAACAGTAGGATAATGCACAATGTCTACATAGACAATGAGATCAATAATCCATAACATGAGAAACAATGGCTGCCTTGCCCTTCTTTTAAGCAAGCGAAGGTCCCCTCTCCATGGGTCCCACTCCTTTTAGGGTTTCCTCCACCAAATAACCCTCTTCCCATTCATACTGCGCTATTTCTCTAAGTGTTCTCCACCTCTTATCCCAGCGTTGTTGACTTGGTCAAATTTGACATTGTCTACTTGCAAATGACCCTGTTCACACATGAGGGTGTGAAAACCAGCTCTAATGATGCTCCCCTTTCATACTATGAGGGATTTTATCAATATTTTCATTATGCATGGGCCTCCTTACCCATTTATTCTCCTCCTAGGTGGAATCACCAAAAATTAATATTCCAATTTATTGTACGAAAATTTTGGAATATTACTCTGAATCCAGGAGGGCAAGGTCCTTGGATTCCAAAGCTTGGTTTAATGTTACCCTTGTCCATTTGTATCTCAATAAATTTAGAAAATTACGGGGAGCTAACATAATGGCGATCACGGTGGGACCTTCTGAGTCAGTGACAATCTAAGTATTCCTTAGGACCTCAGAAAACCCATAAACTTCTTTATATTGGTACTCAGTTGTTGATGGTGGACAGCAAGTACATATTCAAAACAGTAAATATCATCCACTAGGTGAGTCTAATGGCCTCCAGTAGGCCTATTAACCCCACTAGTCCTCACAGACTCCCCTAGGAATGAGTAAATCAATCTAATCATGCTGATGGTGGACAGCAAAGTTGAAACCTTCCACCCGGCGACTCCACAACTCTCAATAGACCTAGAGACTCCACTGGTAGAAGACTCTAGACTAGTATAAAGATGCAGTGACCCCTTTTTCAGACTGATTGAACAAAATGTCAAGGTTGGTGGTAGAACTTTTATATAATGAAATTTCAAATTAGTTATTAGAGTTTCAACGTGATGATGATCTCCCAAAAGCTGTCTTCCTCATTTTAAGGTCAAGAAAAATTAACCCTGAAGTTAAGAAAATTTTTCTAGAGATAGTGGTTGAAAAATATGAAAATGACATTGAAATTTTAAATTCACAAGATCGTTCATACAATTTCCAAGACCCTAAAGAATTTTTGGAAGGTCTCCCTTCCCCTAAGCAAGAAGAAATTGTATTACCCTTTGACTTGAAGGCAAAAGATGATTGTGCGTTCAAGGACTAGATTGAGGACGAGGTTCTCAAAGCTAATTTTTGGGATACAGATAACCAACCAATCATGAAAGGCCTAAGAGAAGAAATTTTACATCATGTTTTTGTTGATTCTATAGTAGATTACATGGAGGTCCTAATTGACTCAAGTTCCCAGGTATGGATTCTTTACAAGAATCAAATACATCAGAAGTTGTCACTTCCTATGGTAGCCTTGATTTTGAAGACACATAATCAAGGTATATTGTGGTTCCCTATGACAAGTAGTCAAATTGTCTACCTATTTTTGCTACTTCTCAACTAGCTGCACTAGCACTATTGATCACCTAGAATAGGAGAAAATTCCAAGTTAGATTATAATATATAGGCATGCAAATAAGCTCAGCCCTATGAGCATTTTTCTAGCTTTAGTTTCAATTTTCTTTGACAAAAACAAAAACACAAAAAACAGAGAAAAGATGAAAAAGAGGGCAGATGAAAAGAAGATGTACAACCCCGTACCCAAAAAAGAGTACTACTGAAAGTGTGCAAGCCTAAATGCCACTACTTGTTCCAAAAAAGTCTTGTTCAGTCATCTAGCCTAATCATGGCTATACATGTTTTAATTTATTATTGATAAGTTATTGAAATATAGTGGGTCAAAGTTTTCAAGCTTGACTTGTCAAAAGATAGATTATGAAAGAAATATACTAGTTCCACATGCTTAAAATAGAACCAAAGAGGAAAATAGGGATGAATAGCAAACAATGTATCCTAGCCCTAATTTTTCTAGTCTTTTTTTGTACAAAAATAACATTTGTGTGTAGTTTGTTTTTATGCCACAAACCCATGGTAAGTCATATTATCTAATCCTGATTTAGCCATGTTTTCAATTTCATGTTTATAGCTTAGTGAATAAATCCTATCAAACTATTTAACCTTGAAAGTTGAATAGCATAAGTAGAGAATCAAAGGAGTTCATTAGCATAATTTGAGCTTTGAGAAGAAATAAGGTAGAAGTAGATAGTTTAATTTTCTTTCAAAAACAAGAAGATGTCAAGGTTGCTAGTCCAAATGCACCTAAAGAAGAGAAAATGTTATGCAAGTATGATGGGTAGGTAGAGATGAGTTTGAAGCAAACAAGTCTTTTCAGATTATGAGATGATAGCTTCAAAAGGACATCAGCAAATGAAGAAAGGAAATCAGAAAAGTGCAAGTAAGGCACTGGTCTTCAAGAGCTAGAGATCTGAATGTTCTCGACACCTCCTGAAAATGAGTTGCCCTCCACAAGTGGAGCCACTATTAGTCATCAGTAAGTTTTTCATGTTGTAGATGACTAAATGATTTCCCTAGATTTCTAGAGACAAAGCTCATGAACATTGTGAGTTCTAGAAATCTCATTGCCTTCATTATCCTAAGATAAAATTTTCACTATATTATCATCTTGTCCAGTCATTCCTAGCCTACCATTCCCAGAAGACCCATCATGGGCTCATGCCATTCATTATTCACCATGTCTTGTCAACTTAGCCTAAAAAACCTATGTTTTTTTTTTACCTACAACCCTCCCCAGCCAACTAAGATCACTTATCAAAGCAACTATGTTGTCCTTCCCAAAACACCCTAAGCATTGATGATCTCAAACTATTTTTGTAGAATCTTTAGACAGATCAAGTACATTGGATTTTGATCTTCAACACATTAGTTTATCATAAACTCTATCTCACACTTGATAGAGCCCAAGTTCTAGGTTTAAATCCAAAAGGCAAGTCCCAGAGAGCCTCCACTAGGTCACCTAGGGTCTCATGAGTCCTAGGGTGGATTTGGTATCTTACAAATCTATGTTTTATACCTACAAGGAGACTACTTTCAAAAAAATATGGAAAGGGACAAGTAACTTTGTCCAAAACTAATTAAGAGATCCTTCAAGGGAGGTCTCTGATCTGAAGCATGAATCTAGTAAGGGGACAACTGCCCTTTGGTCACTTTCCTGCAAAGAAGACCAAAAGGGCCATCAGATCAGCTAGGAGGTAAGGTAAAAAAAGGGAAAAATCATCACAAGAAGATCATCAGTGAACAAGAGACAACAGCAAGCGCATGTTTTAGGAAGATCATGGTTGGTAAATGTTTTTGGCCAAACAAGGAATAAATGCTAGGGTTGCAAGGGAAAAGGTCACCAAACTCCATAAATGCACAATTGAAGATTTTTTGGAAATAATAAATGAGTTTTGATAGGTTTTTAAGAACTTAGAAGATAACACTGATTATATTTTTTTGAACAGCCCTAAAACCCAAGGATTTGGAAAAAATGACAAAATGATTAAAATATAATGATAAAGCCTCCTTCATTACAACAGATGGCTACCAGAGAATTTCAAGCTACCTTTTTAGGGTTTGTAAAAAAAACACTGTTTTCACCTGCACTAAAAGGAGAGATGGCAAAGAATATCAGTTTAAAAGGGGCTAACCTCCCAAATGCAAAATGTCTTCAAAGTAAACAAGAGGAAGCAAGCATAAGGTTGAGTCTCTGAAAATGCCCAAGTGAAAACCATGGCATAATATAGTTTGTTTTACTATTGGCAAATAAACCTATTACTACCTTAAAAACACGAAAAAGAGGAAAAGAAACAGTCTTCAGGTCACTAGCAGTCAAAAAATGTCAAGAAGGTTAAAAGCAAGTGGTCTTTATGAAAAAAGCATGCCCAAGACAAATTGCTCTATGCCCAAGTTATCAGAAAGAAGAATGGTAAACAGGACACCAGCAAAGTAGCACCACAAGAGGAGAAAAAAGTGGCTTGAGGAAGTTTTCGAAACCCTCCAAAGGACAAAAAGTTATGAAACAAATGAAAAAAGACCAAGACATAGTAAAAGTGGGTTTGTTGGTTTAATTTATATTTCAAAGTGCATAAAGGTTTTTTGAATTTATTATCAAGCTCATTTTCGCACTTGGTAAGGAGGGAAGAAGCTCCAAAGATAAAATTCAAAGTTTCTGGGCCATTTCTGAGCAAATTGTTCAGACGCTGCGCAAAACTTGGGTGCTGCGCAAAAAAGGAGCTGGCGGTACGCAAAATCACACCCCTCCTGTTCAGTTTTACATGGCGATTTGAAAAAAAGGCCTTGGCGCTACGCAAACTTCGGACACTATGAAAACGCAAGCCCAGCTCGCCCTAAATATGGGAAAGCCTGCCTTTCACCCGACACCTCAACTCATTTGCCTGGGCGTTGTGCAAATACGTTGCCCAGGTCGCTCGCCCGACATGCAGGGACTGCCTATTCCTCTGGGCACTACACAAATAGATGACACAAGCCGCCCAGAAGGCATGTAGCCCGTCTGGAGCTGCACTAACCATTGTTAAAGCTCACAGGTGCTACGCAAACCGCCCGACCCGACAGCTCGGGCAGAGGCACTGTGCAAAGTCCAGGAAGGTGCATAAAGTGCAAGAAAGACCCCTGCTACCTAAAATTATCCTTTTTAGGTGTTTTCAAGTTAGAAGTAGGTTGAAGAAGGTGGTAAGTAGAAAATTCTCTTGATCCCCCAAGAAAATTTACAGAATCATCTTGTTTTTGTCTAGTTGTTGAGGTAAAAACCCTAGGAGGGTGAAACCCTAGGGCAAAGTCACAAAGGAAACTTGCTCTTCTAAAAAGGAATTTTCAAACCAAAGTTGATAGCAGGGGTGGGTAAGGGAATTAAGGCTGTTAGTATATTCATGGTTAAACTCCTCAAGCTTCGAAACCACTCACAACCTCAGAACTCATCTCCTTAGCTAAAGTTGACCTCATCATCATTTCTCACTTGGTTTCTCCACTAAACTTCAATTTTCAGACCAGTGTCTCCCATCACCATGTCAGAGACTGAAAACTGTAGTGGTAGTGGAGGAGGTCAAAGGTCTTCAAAGAAAAATCACAAGGGAGGGAAAGTTAATAGGTTGGAACCCTAAAATACAGTGTCTATCACATCTTCTCTTAGGATCTTGTCATGCTTTCAAAACACAAGGTGTTTTCAGTTTTGTGAGAAGGTCAAGCAGGTGAAGAGAAATCCTGAGCTTACAAGGCTCCTCATCCTCAATTTACAAAACAAACATGCAGACCATGCATACCAAGCAGAGATGAAATTTGAGATTTCAGCAATGTCCATATCCAAAGCCATTAGTATCCCTTTAGTGGGTGAGAAATGGTTCAAGAATGGTAAGCTAGAAAGAGATTTATTTTTTCCATTTATCAAAAGGAGGTATAGAGAAGGAAGTATCACATTTTTCCCTTTCTCACATCTCAAACACAAGTATGCACCCTTGATGTTGGCTATCATGAAATACTCCACTTGTGAGGGGAGATAATCCAGGGTCTAGACCCATCATCTTAGACTCCTTATGCATTTCATAGGGGTTAAGGAACTTGACCTACCCTACTATCTCTAAAGGAGTGTTATGAAAATGTGTTTTTTTGTCCAAAGGAGGACTTACCCCCAACAAATGTATAGCTTGTTCCACCATTACTTGATCAAGATGGTGGTTGTACATCAGCTAGAGCATCAGGGTGTACCTTGGGATGTTTTCATAAAAAATGAGTTCTTCTCAAACCCACAGCATCCTCATCAAACAAGTCTACCTTCCTCATCAACACAAGTGCCCTCACCATAGGCACACATCCCTTCCTCTCCTTCTCTCGATGCATCAAGTGAAGCAGGGAGTGGAAATCAAAGATCACATAGAGATCAAGGTGAGGGTGAATAAGTCAGTGAGGCAAACATAGAAATGTATGAAGAAGAGACAGAGGATATGGGAAGTGATGGAGGAAAAAATTATGAAACACAAGGCAGTGAGCATAATGAACAAATAGATCACAGTATAGATGATGGAGACAGTAGGGAAGAGCAGCTAAATGAGGAAGGCAGTCAGCAAAGTGCACAATAAATCCAAGGAAATATTCATGACAGTCATGACAGCTGTCATGACTGTCACGACACTAATCAGTTTCTAGATAACCAAGAAACTCAAAATGATAGTGCAGAAAATGACCAAGGAGAGAACCTTAGTAAAGAAGAAAGCCAATATGAGGCTGATGGTAGTGATGAGGGTCCAAGAAATGATGAAAACATGGTCAAAAATACCATCATCACCCCTCACATATGCGCACACTGTTGGGCCATGAATATGACCACTTTTTAACACTTATTTTCATCCATTTCTACTCTTCTTTATCATGTAATTTATCATAATTTATCATATAAATCCATTTTATAATTATTTATGCTCTTATGGATAAATATTATTTCTTCTCTTTTATTTTTAATAAATTGATAATTATTATGCATAATTTTATCAATCATGGTTTATTAATATATTTTGTAACAACACTCACCATTTTAGCCTCCATAGATATTTGATAGATTGCAGATTTGATCTCCAGCACATCAATCAATATTCCAACTCAGAAATTCGCTAGAATAAGAAGTGACAGTTTTGCAGTTGATATTCTGGACAAGTGAAGAAGAATATGGAAAATCCGGAACATGGGTTTTGTCCAGAATGGACCGAATTAACTTAATTGAAAAACGATTTGCGCAAATTAGGCCTGTGTTGAGAGAAACAGAAGGTTCTTTGAGCATGATTTTCTCAGATTTACTGTTGTGACCATCCTCCAAATTATCTCAGCTACAAATCCAAATTTGACTTGCGATTGTTGAAAGATTGATGGAAATATATCTTCTTGTTGATCAATTGGTTAGGGACAATCCAATATTATTATGAGGGATCATATTTACTATTTAATTTCTCCTCTTTCTGATTATAAAAGGAGAGCATGTATTATGTATGGAGAAAATGATTTGATGATTAAACTCTCTTTTTGTAACTCTGTAATTCCTTGACTCTCTTGATCGAAGAGCAATTGATGTAAACACTATTCATGTTTGATTAATACAAGAACGCTTTTCTGTTCCATTTCTTAACTTTGGAGTAAAGCCCAGTGGCGTTTCACCGGTGGTTGAGGGCCTGGCCCTGGTGGATAAATCTGTTGTTTGTATCTCTATTTTTTCATTATTATTGTGTGGCAGTTTCTAATTGTTTTCATTACGGTTTGCAAGTAAGTAGTTTATTGTTCATTTCTTATTCAATATTGGTGTGTTACATTGGTGAATTGTGTTGCCGTACCTTTCTAATTTAACAAGAATCTTAATTACTTGTCTTGTTATGATTTAACAGAGCTACGTTGTTCAACATTTGGTTCACTTGCTGTTCTGTTTGATTGTTGTCCATTACATGATTGATGTTCAATATAATTTTCCATGCGATCCCATTAATTAGAGTTTTCTGCTTAGATTTATTAAATAGAATTTGTTGTTCAATTCCTTTAATTACAGTTTGCTGTTCATTTACATTGCTGTTCATTTCAAATTAATTAGTTTGCAGATTGCAAGAGTTTGCTTTTAAAGATTTCTCCTAATTTAATTTCAATTGCAGCTTTAGTTCAATTTCTATTTCCCTTTGATTGCTTTAAAGCAGGACTGTCAACTGTAGAGAACACTGGTTATTGCTTCCTCGTTGCTAGATTGATTGTCTTGTTCCAGTTTGATTTCAATTGCATCAATTTCTAGAGGAATGAGTTATTGCTACTGTATCCTCGATTGATGTTTGCTGAGTGAATAGTTGGATTTCAGAGAATTTGAGTTTATGTTGTTGTAGTTAGATTTCTTTTTCAAGCATCCATTTACTTTTGTATTTGAAACACTATACTACATCTTGCAAGGCATTACTCTTGGATAAATTGGCACCTTAGACTGAGTACACTCTTGAAATAAAAATTCGTTCCCGGATTGATAATTAATGTAGGATAAATAGGCGTTTAAAAGACACCTTTTATACCTCAACATTTTGGCGTCGTTTCCAGGGAGAGTGTATGCCATTTAGAAGGAGTGATGCACATTTGACCTTTTTTTTCTTCTTGGGAAGAATTGGGTATTAAAGGTAGAAGGTAAGAACCTGCGCACTGAGCAAGGAACATACTTGCTCACAGCCCGCTTCACAGCAAAATTGGGTAAATTTCTTTCTTTAGGTAGGAATGAAGGCTTATTTTTTTGAATGAATAGAAAAGCTAAACAAGACAAAATTCCTCCCAAACCTGAAAAAACCTAAGGGACCGGTGGCCCTTGGGAGAACGACCTTTATTGACGAAATTCTTAAGAAAACTGAATCTTAGCGATCAGTAGGACCTAGGAAAGTTATTTCTAGACAACCTACTAGTTCCTTTCAGGCCACAGAGTCACCATCTGTAGCCTTTGCTGAGTTACATAGCCAAATAGAAGAGACTGAGCAAAATTCCCAAGAAATTGAGAATTCTCGCCCAATTTTTTTTACAAGAAGGGAAGTTGGCTTCTCATACCCTACTATTTATCAACATGCATTTTTCAAATTTGGTATGTACATACTAGAGGCCTTATTTCGGAAATGGCTCTACAGGAAATAATATTATACATAAGCTTATTCGATTTTCAAAGAAGAGTAGGTTAGTGGAGGAAATAAAATAAATAAGGAAATAAAATAAACACATTTTTTTATTTTTTTTATTTTTGTAAAATAGTTGTTGTTGTTGCAACACGCTGTGGAAATCAACATCGGTGATAAATATTTTAATTTATTTGTGTATGTAGATGCATTATATTGAAAATAAAAATTCTACAAACACTCATATTCATTTTTATCACCAATATGGAAAAATTTCTTGAATATCATTTTTCTTGGCTTGTGGGCTTGATCAAATTTCTGAAAACAGAATTGGGACAGCCGTGTTTTGGGGGACCAAAAGTGAATATTTTTAAAAATTGTTTCTATCCTAAGTAGCCCTTGATGTCTACTTTTCAACCCAATTTTAATGACTCAATTTGGATTTGAAAAGAAAAAGTTAGAACCAAAACATTGACAGGGTGTCTAATAGGCAGCTCAGGAACAGAGTTCGGCTAGTCAGTTTTTGGAGGCCTAAATGACTATATTTTTAAAATATGTTTCTATGGTAGATTACTATATGAATATAGTTTAAAATAAAATTTGAATCATTCAATTTCAATATCATATGAGGAATTTATGACCAAAATACTGACTGCCTATCATAAATCAGCACTCTTGAAACTCTGTTTTCTCAGCTATTCACTAGCGTATTTGACCCATCAATTCTTCTTGTCTTCAAACCTGTTTCTATTGGAGATCAATAAATGAATCTACTTTAATATCCAATTTTAATTGGTTCAATCCATCATCAAACGAATAATTTATGCTTGAAATATTTATTGTTGGTCTGAGCTGGAAAATTGAAAATGACTCTATTATGCAGGTTGTTCTCAGAAAATTTAACATACCATTACGTGGAATTTTTAAAAATTGTTTATATTAGAGATAAACCTTTGAATTATCTCTCATTTAGATTTGTAATCACTCAAATCGGACAAAAAAAAAAAAAGGTACGATTAAAACACTATTGGTTAGTATCGTCGATCACTGCTCTCCCGCAGGTAACAAATATAATTTGTTTTATTTTTCCATGTATTTGTTCTACAGAGTAACTACTTGTAAGTTTTTTTTCATAATTCTTGGATTAGGGGAGCCCACACACCTCTCTTTCTCCATGATTTAATGTTTTATTGCAGGTAGACACTCGTTTTTTGTAGGTCTTAGCAGAACAAAGAGGGTCAATTTATAGACGAGCGATTCTTGAAAGAAATTTTAGTCAAACAAGGGAATTTCATCGAGTTCATTGTCTAACAGATTCATAACAGAAGAAATGAAGAATTGGTTTCTATTTGAAGATTCATGCCACTACTGCCAAAACATTTTTCAAAAAGATCATTTTTTCCATTAACAGATTGATATTCCGTTAGGAAATAACATCATAGCTGTTGTAACTTAATAAAGTGTTGTTTCTTTTCTGATTTCTTTTATGTTTTTGTGTTTCAGGTGTTGATCCCTTCAAATTGTAGTTTCCGCTCTTGTGGAAATTTAACAAGAAGGACCCCACCATGCAAGTTTCAATTGCAGAAGGAAATTATTCAGTAGCACCAATTCTGTAAAAAAATCACTTTTTCTTAAAACCTGTACATATTAAATTTTCCTTTCTATTTGATTGGATTTGCTTGACAATGGATTGCACATTAGCTTTGTTCTTTCCTCTATTTTTTTTCCTTTGTTATTCCCTACAGCAATTTCTGGGTGCATTTTCTTTGATGTTCCCTACTTTTTTGTGTGCCTTTATTTTTTATGTTGTTCCTCTTAAGGAACAACAGCCGTTCCTCTTAAGAATCGGTGCGTTTGTGTGTTTATTTTTGTTTTTCCTTCCAAAAGGAACAAAATTTATGCTGATTAGTTTTGTTGTTCCTTTAAAAAAGAACAGAATTTTTGCTGCTTGTTTTTGCTGTTCCTTTCAAAAGGAACAACAGTTTTGTTGTTCCTTTCAAAAGGAACAACACCTTTGACGCTTTTTTTTGCTGTTCCTTTCCAAAGGAACAACATTTTTTTCACGCTTGTTTTTGCTGTTCCGTTCAAAAGGAACATCATGTTTTGCCTGACTGTTCTTGTTGTTCCTTTGGAAAGGAACAACATTTCCGCTGATTGTTTTTTCTGTTCCTTTTGAAAGGAACAACATTTTTGCCGATTGTTTTTGCTGTTCCTTTCAAAATGAACAACATTTTCGCATATTGTTTTCGTTGTTCCTTTCCAAAGGAACAACCCTTTTTGAGTGCCTTTTTCTTGTTTTTTAAACAACATCTCTAGGGATTTTTGTGAATTCTTCATGACTTTTGAAAGGCAAACATACAATTTATGCAAGTATACACAAATTAGAGGTTACTGGAATAAGTTAATCAAGAGAAATTGTCATTTTTAAGAAATATTTTTGTAGTGATAAGAAAAAGGAAAGGACACAACCATCTATATCCCTTTACTGTCTTTATTTTCACTAAAATTAATATGATCGATTATCTTTGTCATGTTGGTTCTTCCCTAAATTCTCATAACTCTCTTTGATTTTTATTTATTGAATAAAAATAAGAGCATACTTTCTCTATTGAGATGTTCAGACTTCTTCCACCATCCCTACTCTTAAAGAGTGTTGAGCCATCCTCTATACATAAATAGGGAAGTGCTACATGAAAATAAGAAGAAAAAATCTCTATATGATTACTAACAATTCTATGATATAGTAGATAGAGGATAGGGGGTCTCATCAAGAGCCAACCTACCATGGTCATAAAGGAGCAGTGAAGTCACATTCCCATTAAGGCCACCACACTAGGGATATGATCCAATGGACAACTTAGAAAAATAAAAAGTCCTCGGAACAGGAGGTCTCATCACGAGCCAACCTGCCCACCTTTCACTCCTTCCTCGTAAATGGCATTGTGATTCATCTAGTTCCCAAGCTAGCACAGTGGCCTCCATCATGACATCACACAGCACTTCCCTAGGCATAAATAAATGATAATGGTTCCAAGGGTGAGAAGACAACTTTGTCAAGGTTATAGACAGCTGTGGGCAACAGAGCTTTGCCGATGGTATTGGAGTCATATTTTTCACAAATAAATAGTAATGATAAGCCCTTTTCTTATATCTTTATCTAATATCAAATGAGAGTATGCTCCTAAAGCCTTTGTTCGGAACCTCTTATGCATGAAATTTTTTTATAAATCGATCATGACGATTTATGTAGATAATGACCGCATAAGTACTTTTTTCACATCAGCTGTCCTTTTCCCTTATTTTCGAATCATTACATAAACATTTCCATATCTACTCATGATTTAAAAATATGCATTGATTTCAGTAATGCGATAATTTGTTGATCATATCATAAGTATGTATGCCTTTCCATGCTGTACAATTGATGTGCAGTACGCTGCTCTTCTATTTGCCACAATATTCATACTGCATTTCTACATAAGTTTTTCTATTTAAAATTTTTGCATGCATCTTATTTGTTTCCATTCAAAATTAAAACTACGGATTCAAGAAAATTGCATGCAGAATTGTGATTTTCTTAAAGAAGAAGAACAAGTATGGGGGGGAATTCTATTCACAGCACGAACACACTATTGAAACTAACAGCAAAGGCTCGTGAACGCGTACAATTATTCAAACATGATGTGCTCGCATGGCTTCCACCTTTTGCATCACTTTCAGTATCTGCTCAGCCTACATCAGCTTCAACAAAGGCCAGTCCCTACATGTCATTCCACATTTTTCGGAGGCAACACTTGAGGTAAAATACCATAATTTTCTGATTTATTATGAATTTAAGATAATTTCATGAAATTCCATTGAGCATTATTTATCATCATTCATTCCACATCTTTACCACTTCCCATTTTTCAGAGACATCTCATCTTTCAGTTTGGGGGAGTGATGTTTTCTTTCATTTCTTTCTTGTGACCATGTCAGTAATATTCTTTATCATCCATTGATATTTCTATTCATTCTCAACACCTCCCTTGTTCCATGTTGTTTGACACCAAGCATAGATTTCAACAGATCGTAGCAACCACCTCTCTTTGCATGAGGACATGCTAATTCTTCAGTTTGGGGGAGGAATTGCTACACATGATGAATGTTTTATACTTTCTTTCTCATTTAAGGCATACAATTTCATTTGTATACAGTGCATAAATTGATTTGCATATATCTTTAAAACTATGAACTGAATTCTTGTGATTTCTGGATAACAAAGAGGTATCATTAAAATACACAAACCCGGATAATTTCATGATAAATTAGTTCATAAAATTTCGAAAATTATGCACTATCACCTACAACCATTTTGCTTATATCTCATGATCCATGCATCAAAACGATCTGATTTTTGAGAAAAATGGTTAATGAAGTATGCTGTTACTTATATCACATTTTTTTGCAACTTCATATACATATAGTTGAACGTCAACTGTAAAAATTGTTATGCCTTCATCAAGATTGCTAAAATTGAATATTCATTATTTGAGTAAAAATTCATTTCTTCCATCCATTTCATGAGTTGGGATGAACAATTTTTTTGCTTGGTTAACACATGGGTTTTGTCTTTGGGTTGCATGAAGACATGGAATATATTCAATTCTGGATTGCATGAGGACATGCAATATATTCAGTTTGGGGGTATGTTGGGCTGCGAATATGACCACTTTTTAACACTTATTTTCATCCATTTCTACTCTTCTTTATCATGTAACTTATCATATAATCCATTTAATAATTATTTATGCTCTTATGGATAAATATTATTTCTTCTCCTTTATTTTTAATAAATTGATTATTATTATGCATAATTTTGTCAATGATGGTTTATTAATATATTTTGTAATAACACTCACCATTTTAGCCTCCAAGATATTTGCTAGATTGTAGATTTGATCTCCAGCATATCATTCAATATTCCAACTCAGAAATTCACTGGAATAAGAAGTAACAGTTTTGTGGTTGATATTCTGGACAAATGAAGAAGAATCTGGAAAATCTGGAACATGGGTTTTGTCCAGAACGGATCGAATTAATGTGTAGAAGAATGATTTTCCCAAATTCGGCCTGTATTGAGAGAAACAGAAGGTTCTTTGATCTTGATTTTCTCAAATTTACCATTGCGGCCGTCCTCCAAATTATCTCAGCTGCAAATCCAAATTCGACTTGCTCTTGTTGAAAGATTGATGAAAATATATCTTCTTGTTGATCAATTGGTTAGGGACAATCCAATATTGTTATGAGGGATCATATTTACTATTTAATTTCTCCTCTTTCTGATTATAAAAGGAGAGCATGTATTATGTATGGAGACAATGATTTGATGATTAAACTCTTTTTTTGTAACTTTGTAATTCCTTGACTCTCGTAATCGAAGAGCAACTGATGTAAATGCTATTCATGTTTGATTAATATAAGAATGCGTTTCTGTTTCATTTCATAACTCTCGAGTAAATCCCAGCAGCGTTTCACTGGTGGTTGAGGGCTCGGCCCTGGTGGATTGATCCACTGTTTGTATCTCTATCTTTTCATTATCATTGTGTGACAGTTTCTAATTGTTTTCATTACGGTTTGCATGTAAGTAGTTTATTGTTCATTTCTTATTTAATATTGGTGTGTTACATTGGTGAATTGTGTTTCCATCCCTTTCTAATTTAACAAGAATCTTAATTACTTGTCTTGTTATGCTTTAATAGAGCTACAATGTTCAACATTTGGTTCACTTGCTATTCTGTTTGATTGTTGTCCATTACATGATTGTTGTTCAATAGAATTTGCCATGCGATCCCATTAATTAGAGTTTGTTGTTCAGATTTATTAAATAGGATTTTCCGTTCAATTCCTTTAATTACAGTTTGTTGTCCATTTACATTGTTGTTCATTTTAGATTAATTAGTTTACAGATTGCAAGAGTTTTCTTTTAAAGAGTTTTCCTAGTTTACTTTCAATAGCAACTTTAGTTCAATTTCTATTTCCCTTTGATTGCTTTAAAGAAGGACTGTCAACTATAGAGAACACTGGTTATTGCTTCCTCATTCCCAGATTGATTGTCTTGTTCCAGTTTGATTTCAATTGCATCAATTTATAGAGGAATGAGTTATTGTTACTGTATCCTCGATTGATGTTTGCTGAGTGAATAGTTGGATTTCAGAGCATTTGAGCTTATGTTGTTGTAGTTAGATTTCTTTTTCAAGCATCCATTTACTTTTGTATTTGAAACACTGTACTACATCTTGCAAGGCATTACTCTTGGATAAATTGCTGCCTTAGACTGAGTACACTCTTGAAATAAAATGTCATTCCCAAATTGATAATTAATATAGGATAAATATGCGTTAAAAAGACACCTTTTATACCTCAACACATACTACAGAGGACAAAGATATGTGTTTGCTGCCTCAAAAAGGAAAAGGGCCATCTCTCCTCAAGCTATCAAAACATTGGACACGGGAAAGGAAAAGGTGGAAAAGATTGAGCAGCAGGTAAAAGTGAGGAGGAGTAATATGATAAAGAAAACTACTCAAGGACCCGAGCTCATTGACTTAGACAGTGATAATGAGGATGAGGAGATGACCACTAAAATGCTACTCCTAGACAAAGATGCACAAATCAGGGAGTGGGAGAAGGATTTTGAAAGAGCCCAATGCGTCATTTAGTACTATAAGAATGAGCATAAGTACTTCAAGAAGATCAAGGGAGGCCTTGCTCTCCAAAAGAAGATGACCAAGCATTACGTAAAGAAGAGTAGGTTTGCTTATGCCAAACTCAAGGAGGCTCTCCTTAAGGTAAAAAATATAAAAAGGGAAAATGAGCATAATAGCCTTGGAATTTTGGTTGAGGCTTTTCAACAATTATCTAAAAACATTTAAGGAGGGTCTCCACCAATTTTGAAGGAATTTGGAGAAGATTTTGTTTTTTGAGAAATTTTGGCCTCATTTGCACAGTGCCACTGGCGCTTCGCAAAACTGTGGAGCATATTTAGGAGTAAAGCTTAACATTTTTGGATTTTTAATGACCTAAACAGAATCCACACAAAATTTCAAAAGATTTGGAGCAGTTTTGACCCCTCAAAAGGTCAAAAAGCACCTCAAAAATCACCTTTCTGCCTCTGTTTTAGGCCTGGCACTGTGCAAAATATAGTCTAAGGGTTTTACATTTTTTATAGGGTTACAGGAGCTAGATCAGTAAACCACAAGAATTTTTTAAAATTAGACTCTTCAGGTTTTCCAACAAGCCATCACGGAGCCAAATCCGACATCGAGAAGTGGCCCAAAACTTGGTTGCAAAATAGTCTATTTTCTACAAAAAATAGCGCTCCGCAAATAGACTGTCTTTTTGCCAAAAGTCAACAAAAGGCACAAATTTATGGCAAAATAGTTTTTTAATATTTTCTTGGGAAAATCACTCCAGATTTGATTAAGCAGTTATGTTATGATATTTTTCATTTATTAGCTTGTCTATTATGTGTCTTGGGCCTTGCATGGTCATTAAACACATAAATGAAATCTATGATAGAATTAGGGTTTCCGAAAGCCTCTTATGATTTCCACCTCCTCACTTGCTCCATAAATAGAGCATGAGGCTATTATGTATTGTGTTGCATTTTGATGACTGATTCTAAAGTAATACATAGTCACTTGGAATTTGAAAAGAACTTGATGTCTTGGAGTTTATGAATGCCTTGTTTTGTTTGTTGATGGACGAGGACTGGTTGCAGGATCCATGAGTTTGGTTGATGGTGAAGTGTTTCTTTATGTTTATGTTTTATATTTTATCATTTTGTTTCCATCTTTCTATGTTGCAGTAGGAAAAAGAATTTAGACTAAGAAATGTTTTCTAATGGCACCTTAGGTCTGTTTGTTCTTCACTACCTTAATGTTTTCTTCTGCTAGGACATGTTAGAGAATCCTTATTTTCTCTCTAAGGATCTCCTAAGCTTGTTTATTTATTGAAAGGCTTAAAAAATGGTATCCAGCATGATTTATGGCTAGCCCTACTTCTTGTTGCCAATAAGAACACTATTTTTGAAGTGATCTATTTAAAGCACCATTACTTAGGTTTGTTAAAGAAGTTTGCTTCAATCCTGCTCTTTGCATTTACTTAACTAATTGTGTTAAAGGACCTTCATAGCTATAAACTTGGATGTTCAGGGTTTCTCTCCTTCTCTGATTATAGTTATTTGTGCATCTTAAATGTTTTCTATATTTGATGATGAAATCACTGAAAGTTAAATAAGTTTCTTGCCTTTCTGTATTTCATTTGAATGTTTGTCTTGGATAATTATCTGCTTTAAGTCTGAATCAAAGATTTTAGGGTTTTCTCTGCCTTTGATTTTATCTCTATGCTTATGATTCTTCCAAATCTCTTTGTTTAAGTATATGATAGATAATTCTTTACTGCTCTTTGTCAAACTTTGTTTCTCAAAATTAATGTCCATCTCGTGATCCTTCAAACCTCAAAGATCCACCAACCAAGCTAGATTTTCCCTATAGTACTCCTTAATCCGTTAATGAACCTATCATGACCTTATTGGACTCCATTGCCCAATGACTTGAAGTTTTCCTTGTTTTTTTCTAGTCTATCTAAGCATCATACCCAACCAAAAAACAATCAACAAACCCAATATTTCATAACTAGCCTAAAGTCAACCCTAATCAGCAAACAAGTTCACATCTTTGCACCTAATAGAGAGATCCCTCTCTGAATCCAGGGACGCTAGGTCCTTGGATTCAAAAGTTTGGTTTGATGTTACCCCTGTCCATTTGTATCTCAATCAATCTAGCAAATTACGGGGAGCTAACAATATTTTTTTTACATTCCTTTAGAATAGACGCTTTTGCGTTCAACGATGTTGTATCCTGACTGTTGAATTTAATGAAAGAGATAGTGGTTTTTCCATAATCGTGTTCTGGAGATATTCTGGCAGAGACTTCTGGAGGCTCTGCGCCCAGTCACTAGGATCTCTACTGTTGTCTTGTGTTATATTCCTATTTTCCTGTTTTGTAATTAATCATTCCTATGTTTTGTAGAATTTTAATTGATTTGAATCTCATCAGCATTGCATGGTTTGTGTTTATATTGATTTAAAGTCTTAATTCTTTCATTTCCCACATGAATTTTATCTCTTGCATTTACTAGAGTTATTTTAATATTTCAATTGTTGTTCATTATGAGTGATATTGTTTGGTTGATCAGTAATTGGGAATTTCAATTGCAGAGCATGTCTATGTTACTCATTGTTCAGTTATTGCAGTATTCCCTATCTCGTTAAATAGATTGTTGTAGATGTTGATTGGTAGTTCTGGTTAATTGTGAATTCTTTTAATCTTTGAATTTTAGTTTACTACTTCCATAGAATAAATATGAATTGAGTTATTAAGTTGGTTGATTAAAGTTATTTAATGATTTATTTCAGAATTCCCCTGATTGAACTTCGAGAATTACACTTTACTTCTTGCAACGATTTCGATTTATTAACCTATGATTTCACTTGCATAAAATTTGCTGAACACTCTTGAAATAAACAGATTTACCCTAGGTTGATGATTAATGTAGGCATTAGGATTTCTTTTAAATAGTCATCTTAATGCACCAATATTTTTTCGCCATTGCTGGGGAGAGTGTTTACAAGTGATGTTTTTATTTTCTTTTGCTGAAGATGAATTGGGTATTAAAAATGAAAGGTAAGAACTTGTGTACCAAAAAGTGAAACACTTGCTCATTGTCCCACTTTTCAGCAAAAATATAGAGGTGGAATAGAAATAATTTTTTTGATGAATTACTAGAAAGAAAAATATAGAAACAAGTTTGAATCTCCCATATAAATCCACGAAACCCAAGGGACCAGTGAGCCTTGGAAGAACAACATTTATAGAAGAACTTATAAGAAAAGTTGAATCTCAGGCATTCGTAGGACCCAAAACCATTTCCGAAAAGAGTCCTACTATAATCCCTCAGGAAGCAGGCTCACCATCCGCGGCTTACACTAATAATCATAGTGAAACTAAGGGTCATAACAAAGCTTTTCGGTCACAAAATATTTACATCTTGACCCTTCACAAGAGGGAAATTCTTGCAACTTGTAAGAAGAAGAGGGAGAAACCAGTGGTGCTGCAGAAACAAACTTAAAATATCTAGAACCTAGATCTCCTAAAATTTTGGTTGAAGAAGAAAATCCTCACATCCCAGATCGTGGTAGTACTGTAAGACCTTTTCCAAAACTGGCTTCTAGTCTAGCCCAAATTAATATCCCAGACCAGGAAATAGCTAAAGGTTATTACCACAACTTTGATCAGATGGCGCACAATCGACCCGTGGGAAAACATCAACATTGTAGTACCCCATTGTTGACCCAGTCGCTAATGCCCCTATGAAAGCTATTCCATTGCACAACATCCCCACTTTCCATGGATTAACCTCAGAAGATCCAGATGCTTTCATGTTTCAATTTGATGTTTTATGTAGGGGATATGATTACACCACTGACCCTCAAAAATTAAAATTGTTTACCTCTACATTAAATGGGGCAGCTTTGTGCTGGTTTACGGGGCTTGGTGGAGAGACTTGTAATAATTGGGATCAAATGAAAACATATTTTCTTGCTAAATATTAATACTACAATAGGACTAGAGAATTAAAATATGAAATCTTCAACATGAATGCAAAAGGTAATGAAACATTAGAAGAATATGTTGAATGGTTCCAATATAATTTACAAAGGTCCCCTTATACTGCATTGTCTAAAGATGTCTTCAAAGTAACTATGATAAAAGGAATGAAAGATGAATGGATATAAACATTAAATCTAATGGGAAAAGGAGAAATCTATCATGAAAGTTATGACGATATTATTTTATTATGTGTTAGGTGCTCTAGAGGCAGCACGTGCATTAGGCCAACATGACGGGAATCGACTGCCAGGAATAATAGAACTTCAGGTTGCAGTGTAACATGAACAAAAATCAGAAATCCCTTGGAATAATTCAAGATAGATATCTTGGGTAACCTCACAACACAATTATATGTCCCGCAGGCCAAGCAGAAGCAAGCATTAGCGAAACAGAACTTAGCAGTATTTTACCCAAACTGTCGAAAGAACCACAACCAATGATAATTCCCATTGGACATGGTCCAAACATGTGCCATCTGTACTAAAAACAAAGCCACTGAAAAGTGCCCATCACTTCCAGGATTGAAAGTAGTCTTCAAAGAAGCAGAAGAAGAAACATAACTAGCATATTTAATGAATCAGCGTTGATAGTGGCAAGCCCGATCTTCAGGTATGTCATAAGACCCATCTTATTTCTTTCCCTCTTCACAATTTAATCAACAAAAAAACCCTGGGACGACATGGAAAAATTAACCACCTTTTTCTGCCTAGCCATCCCAACAATTGTCCATGCCTCCTTGGCCAACTTAATCCTTTCTAGGAAGCGGTTGGCCAAATTCTTCTTTCTCTCCTTCATTTTGGCACGAAAAAACCTGTGAGGAAAATAAAAAATTCACCAACTGTCCATGTCGTAGGAACCTTGTCTGATTTATTATTGGGCGGGGAGACACCAATAAAATATGAAGATCTAGGGATTCCTGTAGTTACAATCCAAATATATGGTCACTCTTTTCCAAACACACTAGTCAAATTGGGCGCATCCATTAATATTTTGACTGCGGAAACATGTGAAACACTTGGTATCACCACTTTAGAACCAACCACGACCTTGGTGGAACTTGCTGACAAATCAGTTTCTAAACCAGAAGGAACTTTACATGACATCATGGTTTCCGTTGACTCATGAGAGTACCAGTAGATTTTCTAGTCATTAATCTAAAAATCCTACTTGATGGACATACCTTGATTCTGGGTTGACCTTGGTTGGCAATCGCCAACACTTACAGAGGCTGTCATACAGGCAGCATGACTATTGCTAGGGGGGATATTGTAAAAAAAAAAATTCTATATTCCCCTACCAAACCATGTCTTCCCATTGTAAAAATTCATAAACACTCACCAACAAACCTGGAAGAAAATAAATGTTCACTACTCACAGTAGCAGAAGCACTTGAATTCAAAAATCAGACTGAAGATGACATAATTAACAATTTTATTAATCAACCAATTGTTGTAGAGAAAGAAAAATTCCAAATATTAAGAGAAATTATTGATAATGAGGCCCAAGAAGATCCTTTAAAGGATAATGATTACCCGCACATACCCAAAACTATCGTTCATAATAGAAAAACTGTTGAAATTGAAGTAGGAAAAATTTTGAACATCAATGATGATCTGAACAGTGACCAAAATCATAAGCTCATTAAAATTTTACAAAAATAAAAGGGATCTTTTTATTGGGATTATTCGGACATGAAGGGCATAGATCCCAAACTGTGTACCAATCATATTTACATTGAAAAATATGCTCATCCCATCAGGCAACCTCAACGAAGACTGAACCCACACCTTAAAGATATCGTGAAGGAGGAAATATGGAAGTTGCTAGATGTGAACTTTATTTATCCTATTTCGGATAGTAAATGATTCTCTCCACTGGTAGTTGTCCCTAACAAAAATGGAAAGTGGTGAATCTGTGTGGATTATAGGGAATTGAGCAAAGCCATGTAGGAGGAACACTTCCCTCTTCCATTTATCGATCAATTCATTGATACATTGGTGAGGAAACGATTCTTTTCCTTCCTTGACATCTTCAGCAGCTATAATCAGATTCAAATTTCCCTTGAAGGCTAGGAAAAAACCACTTTCACTTGCCCATGGGGTACACTTTCTTACAGAGTATTACCCTTCATCTTATGTAACGCTCTAGCTACATTCCAGAGGGTCATACTCAGCATTTTTGTCGATCAGATAAATGAAGGACTTGAAGTTTATATAGATGATTTCACCCCATATGGGGATGATTTTGAACAAGCACTACAGACATTGGAAAAAGTATTGGAACGATGTATCGCCACCAGGTTATGTTTGAGTAATGAAAAGTGTCACATGATGATGACGGAAGGCATAATCCTAGGACACTACATCTCTGTGGCTGGAATATAGGTAGGTCTAGCGAAGATAGAGGTAATTATCTTACTATCCACACCCTGTACTCAGACGGAGGTACGTATTTTCCTCGTATATGCAGGATATTATCATAGGTTCAATTTTTTTTCACAAATTGTTATGCCTCTGTATGATTTAAATGGAAATGTTGAATTTAAATAGTCTGATATGTGTGGCACCACTTTTACAGATTTAAAGAAATTACTCTTAACCGCACCAGCATTGTGTGGTCTCAATTGGGAACTACCATTTCATATTTCATCATATGCATCAGACACAATGATAGGAGTTGTTCTTGGTCAAGGAGAAGATAAAAAAAACCTACGCTATTTATTATATCAAAAGAAATCTCACCCTTGCTAAAGTAAACTATACAGTAACAGAAAAGGAATTCTTAGAAGTCATATATGCCATAAATAAATTTAGACATTACATAGTTGGATATCAAGTATTTTTGTATATTGATCATTCTTCCATTAGGTACTTAGATAATAAACCAATTACAAATGGGAAAGTGACTCATTGGTTGTTACTTTTGTAGGAGTTCGATATCACCATTAAAGATCGTCCAGGAAAGGAGAACCCAGTCACGATTTTTTTGTCTCGGGTACCAAAGATAAATGATCAGCTAGCAGTAGAGGATCAGCTTCCTAATGAATACTTTTTTTTTTGTAGCAGTGAGAGTGCCATGGTATGCAGATGTGGCAAATTATCTCGTAGTGGGAAAACTTCCCAAGCATTTAACAACAAATGAAAGGAAGTTGATTGTCCAACACATCGCCCAATTTTCTTGGATTGGTGGATATATGTTCCACATCGGGCTTGATATGCACATATGTAGATGTATCTGGGAAGATGAAATTTTTGACATCCTGAGGGCCTGCCATGACGAACCTTGCGGGGGACACTTCACAGACCACAGAACCTGGCACAAAGTATTCCAAATGGGCTATTATTGGCACAATATTTTTAAGGATGCTATGAAATACGTGCAGGCTTGCGATAACTTCCAAAGAATGGGTCCCCCCGTTCAATCTGATGAAATTCCCCTACAACCACAATTGGTAATAGAACCTCTTTAACGGTGGTCATTGTATTTTTTTGGTCCATTCAATCCACCCTCAAATCAAAAATCTTACATACGGGTTGCCACAGACTATGTAACAAAATTGGTTGAGACAGTAGCATTGCCAAGAGCTACAGAAGAAACTATTATTAGTCTTATTTTTTAGATATTTGTGTGGTATGGTTTACCCAGACAAGTGATAACAAACAGAGGGGCACAATTTGTAGGAAATAATATTACAGCCACTCTACAAAACCACCACATCATGCATGGAATAACTTCTTCATATCACTAGCAGGCAAACATGCAGGTCGAAAGTACCAATAAGTTCATTGAAGCCATTCTTACTAAGACATTTTCGACACATTGGCAGGACTAGGCTACTAGACTTCCAGAGGCCTTATGGGCTTATCTCACAACTTGGTGAAATACTACTGGATATTCTCCGTACCAAATTGTATTCAGAAAAGAACCTATTTTCCCATAGAATTTGAAATAAATACTTTTAGAACAACTCGGGAAGTGGGACTGGACTTGACAGAAGCTCAAATTAAAATACTTCACAATATAAATGAATTAGATGATGTCTGGTTACTTTCTCTACAACGTACCACAATCGTTCAACAGCAACAGGGTAAGTGGAATGACAACCTTATCAAGAAGAAGACATTTCAGGAAGGAGACTAGGCACTCCTTTATGATTCCAGATTTCAAGACTTCCCAGGTAAACTACAGACAAGATGGCTCGGCCCATATGAAATTCAATAACTACATAACAATGGCACTCTCACTTTGACCACCATAGATGGGTCTGGCTCTTCCTTCCGAGTAAATGTACATCAGGTACGTCTTTATCATAAACCACACACAAGGGAGTCTTTTTTCTTGTAGGTACGTGATGACCCCGCCATGCAAATTTTAGCTGCAGGGAGTAATGACCCAACAACTTTATCTTCATGAAAATATTTTCTTTTCAGTTTTAAAATAATGTATATACTTTCTTGTGTTCGATTATGATTTGTTGTTTTCAGATAAGCATCACTATATAAATACAAAAAGCTTGTGTTCTTACTATTTTTTTTCACTTTGGCGAGTTATTGTTGTTCAATCAATTGAACAACCGATTTTCCTTTTTGCATGTTATTGTTGTTCAAATCAATTGAAAACTTTTTTTCAATCGACTGAACAACTACTGTTCAGTTAAATGGACAACCTATTTTCTTTTTGTGATTTTTTTTTGTTCAATCAATTTAACAGTCAATTTTTTTTTCAAGTTATTGTTGTTCAATCAATTGAACAATTGATGTTCAATTGACTAAATAGCTATTGTTCTATCAAATGAATAACCGATTTTCTTCTTTTTAGTTTTTTTTGTTCAATCAGTTGGACAACCAATTTTCTCTTTTGTGTTTTATTGTTCTTCAATCAATTGCACAACCAATTTTCTTTTTGTGTGTTATTTCTTTTCAATCAATTGAACAGTTGTTGTTCAATCGACTGAACAACTGTTGTTCAGTCAAATTAATAGCCGATTCTTTTTGTGATTTTTTGTTTTTCAATCAATTGAACAGTTGATGTTCAATTGATTGAATAACTGTTGTTCAGTCAAATGAATAGTCGATTTCCTTGCGTATGTTTTTGCTATTCAATAAAATGAACAATTGTTCAATCAACTGAACAACTGTTGTTTGGTCAAATGAACAGATGATTTTTTTCTTTATGTGTTTTTGTTGTTCAATGGACTGAACAACTTTTGTTCAATGGACTAAACAGCCGATGTTAGGTCAAATGGACAATGGATTATTCTTTTGTGTGTTTTTTTTGTTCAATCAAATGAACAGTCGAGCTTTTGTAATAAATAGATTTCTAAATGAAATTTTTCTAATTATATTTCCATATAACCATTTTTTTTCATACATTTTGTCATGGAAATCATCCTTTTGAATGGGGAATGTGCATCTAAGAAGGAGAAAAATAGCGATAGTAATAACAGTTATGATTTTTTTTACCTTTGATGGGTATCTTTATTTTCACACATTGATATGGTTTAACTATATAGTGGCTTGATGGATATCTTTTCTTCAAACATATTATAAAGGATTCATTATTTTAATACCATGTTGGGTTATCTTTTTACACTATCAGCGGCTGATCTTGTAGGGCATGGTGACTTAGGAATAAGGGTATAACTTTTATTGGCATTTATTTTCACTCATCGCACCATCCCTAACTCTGAAGGAGTTAATGAGCCTCCCTCTATTTATGATTCAAAAAAACATACAAATATGAAAATAATATGAAATATTTTAGAGAATAGGGGGTCTCATCATGAGCCAACCTACCATGAGCATAAGGAGATAACAAGTAGCATTCCCATACTGACCACCACACCAGGGCAATGACCTTCTAGCCAAGAAAAAATGCATGAAGGACAGGAGGTCTCATCACGAGATAACTTGATTACTTTGTTAAAACCTAGTGAATGGCATTGTGGTTATCTAGTTACCATGCCAGCACAGTGGTCTCTCCATAAGAACAACTAAATTATCTAAATATTAAACAGAGGATTCTGATTCATTTTTTGGGTTAAAAAGAAACCCTGTCGAGGCTATGGATGCCTGATGGCAACAGTGGCTCTGCTTGTGGAATTGGAGTTTCATGATAACAACCAATCATTTTATATTCACTTATTTTATAATAATGAGTATGCATGGTAAAACTACACTTGCGTATGAATTAATTTAAATATGCATGATAAATTAATCCCAACACCTGTTACCACTCTTTACCTATCATGTTTCTATCACAAATTTCCATCAAAGTAATATTTTTCTCATAATAATTATTTCTTTGCTTTTTTCCTTTTTAATCATTTCCCCACCTCCCTTATGATTTGAGTTGATTTGATTGATTTCTGCCGCAATGCACATCACTATATTTATTATTCTGCTGCATTAATGATCGTCAACGTCTTTCCTCTTTTTCTACACTTTAAGGGTGTGGACGCCCTTCTCTCACTGGAGGGGGAAAAGGTGTACATTATGATCAAGCATGTGAACTAGTTATCAAAATCCGTCGAAACCTGCTGACATGAAACACAAATATAATTGAATTTATACTCCTTTTAATAGTTTCAAAGTATTTGCATGTAGTATTTGTGTTGTTCCAAATTTACAAAGTCATGAGTTGTCCATGAAGAAGTGTGAATTCAATCTCTGAAACACAGTAGTCATGGGTGGGACATCTGTCCAGAACAAGCCCACAGTACTCAAAATTACAGAACAAGCTCGTGCTATCCTTAAAAGAACTGGCTAGCTCCCATATCTTGAAAAATTACAAGGAGTCCACACTAAAATAGCACTAGAATTCCTGCATAACCTGCAGGATGGACAGAAAATTGTGAAGGGTAGAGATATAACAATATCATAAACTATAATAGCTGAGGTTTTTGGACTTCTGGTAGCATGAACAAAGTGGACTGATAAGCACGTTCTCTTACTTGAAGCAGTTACAGTGTTCTAGGACCCATACGAGAATTTGCTATGCAAAGGAAAAGGGATTCACCCTACGTCTTTGAAGGAACCATGGCAGGAACTGGAAATCATAGTTAAAAAGTATATTACGTGTGACGAACACCAAGACATGGTAAAACCTTGGCAAGTCAAACTTCTAGCCATACTCAAACATAAAATTTCAGATAATTTTCCATTTTTCTTGAATTCTTTGTTGCATGACAAATCTAGTCAGGTTAGGAAGGCTTAGAATCTACATACAGTTATCATCCATCATGGTATAATAAAGCTGATTGTCATTCATGAATTGAATAAGCATCAGTTAACTTGGGACAACTTTGTCAACCCTGTCCTAACCACACCAATAGAAAATCCTGATAATAGAGAAATTGATGATCCAAGAAAGGAAATATCAGTTCCAAAGAAATCCAGAAGGAAAAGAAATCATCCCTCGACCTCGGGTCCAGTGAAATGAAGACGCTCTGAATGGTTAAGTTCACGACAAGACACCTCAACCTTGGCTGATGAGGTAGGGCCATCTCATACACCTCCTCTAAAAATGGAAGATGAATTCCTACAGGGATATGAGAAAGAAATGGCCCGAATGCTGGAAGGTATGAGTGCATTCCGTGAAGAAAGAAATCCCTCAGGGAATTCTGAGGGGCAGAGTTACCCCTTAGACCAGTCTGCCTGTACTGGCAGTTCTGGCCACACTAATATTTTACCGTCTAAGGAGGAATTGCGAGATTCAAGGGATTGAGCTCCCTGTGGTAATGAATATTGGGAAGAAGAAAACCTTGCAGAGAAAACTCCTGAGTCTAAAAAGCCAATCGGGTGAGACCGTGCCACTGGACCAGAGTATTGATATAGTCACAACTTCTTTGGTGCCTGAAGAAAACACCATCCCATTGGACTAGAGTACTGATATAGGCACAATCTCTGTGGTGCTTGAAAAAAACACCTTCCCATTGGACCAGAGTATTCATATAGGCACAACCCCTTTAGTGCCTGAAGAAAACACTATCTCACTAGATTATGGCCTAGAAATTGGCACAACTAGCCCTATGCCTGAAAAAAGTATTGTGCCCTCTTCTACTGAAAACCATACAAAGAAGAATAAGACATTTAGGGATAAGTTGAGGGAATTGCACAAGAAATACAAGAAATTGAAGAAAACAGTCAATAAATTAAGGGAATGGTTAAAAGAGACAAATAAGGCCCAGAAGCCTAAAAAAGAAACAGACACTACTGAAACCCAAACAGAATTGGAAACACAGACAAAGGAAACTCAGATAGATGAAACACCTTCTTATACTCCTCTCATAAAAGAAGCTATTATTTCAAGGCTTCAAAACGAATTGACACAAACCCAGCAGGAATTGGCTAAATATAAGAAGGAAGTGGTACCCCTACAGGTGCATCAGGAGCTGCTAGAAAAACTCAACAAGATTGCTGCAACTGAAGATGAAACTTTGACCAAATTCAAAAGCAAAGAGGAGAAGGAAAAGAAATCACAAGCTCATCTTGAAGAAGCCACGAAGCAAACAAATACTATTTGCTCGCTTTACTTGAATGTCTTGTCTTCTAGATCACATGCTAGTATATGCTCTATTTTTATTAGAGAGATATCTGTTATTAAAAGTAAAAGCCATTAGAGCAGGGAAACCCAACGAATTTAAGACCACTAAAGAATTTGTCCAGTGTTGCGGGGAGCAAAATGAGAAGGTTGAGTGCCTCTTATGTGAACTATATTTACACAGTTTCCTTTTGGAAGATGAGCGAGATAGTAACCTAGTCCCTTCATAGGGGACATCTAGTTTCAAGCATTCCTCTCTTTCGTTGATAATAAAATCAAGTGGGCTAAAGCCTATAACATTTTTCAGAGAAGCGAACATGGCTTGGATCTCTGGGTTAAAGGAGAACCCACTAAACCTCTACATCTCTTCACTCAATATAAGAGATTCATGAAACAGGAAGGGGTCATAGCTAAAATTGGGACCACTCCACAAGGACATTGTACAAGCAAGGAGAGAATAATTACAGGAGATCAGAGAAGATGCTTTGTTAGCAGCGAAGAAAAGATGGCAGGCATCCACCAAAAACGTTAAGAATCGGGAGCCCTTTAAATATAGGAACTTTAAAGAAATTGTTATTCATTTTAACACATGTAGTAAAATAATTTTATGGATGGGTCCTACATGGATAGGGTTCTGCTACATGTGTCCTATCATATGGTACACTCCTGAAGGCTACCAACATGACTATGATCTTCCAGAGGGTCATGTAAATCAGGCTTTTTCAAAAGTCAAACAGAAACATGGTTTTAGATTATATAAGCAAGAAGTCTATCCTGCCTATTCCTTAACATTGTTACACCTCAACCATCTCATTGCATGAGGACATGCAACAAGTTAAGTTGGGGAGTATGTTGGGCCATGAAAAAGTTACATTTTAACCCTCATAGCTAGCTTGATTTATTATTAACTTTAATGTGTTTACCATCACTTTGGAAATAAATCTGGAAGAATTAATTGTAAAGAAAGGGTAAAACTAATTATCAAGAAATTATGTGATTATGGGCATAAAAGCTAACTTTCACTGCTTTTATGTGCATGAAATATAAATGAATTAAATGTTGTTCAAACGTCAAACGACTGAACTGCAACGGCCAAGAAAAGGAAAATATCGTGTTCTTTTCATACAAAGTAGTGAAGGATGAGGAGGATCTCACCTATTTTATAATGCAAACTGTTGGAGAACTACAAAATCCACAGGATCTCCTGATCCTGACGATTCACTATTATTCGTTATGTTTTTATGTTGGATATAAAAGAATAATATGTGTTATAGAATGGATTTGTTGACCCATATGTTGTAATTCTATTTTATTTACATTCCTTCAAAACATAATATTTCACGCTCAACAATGTTGTATCCTGACTGTTGAATTTAATGAAAGAGATAGTGGTTTTTCCATAATCGTGTTCTGAATATATTCTAGGAGAGACTTATAGAGGCTCTGGGTCCAGTCACTAGGAGCTCTACTGTTGTCTTGTCTTATATTCTTATTTTCTTGTTTTGTAATTAATCATTCCTGTGTTTTCCATAATTGCAATTGATTTGAGTCTCATCAGCATTGAATGGTTTTCATTTCTATTTATTTAAAGACTTAATCGCTTTCATTTCCCACATGAATGTTATCTATTGCATTTACTAGAGTTATTTGAATATTTCAATTAATGTTCATTATGAGTAGTATTGTTTGTTTGATCAGTCTTTGAGAATTTCAATTGCAGAGCATGACTGTATTACTTTCACAAAGGAAAAATTCATAATATTTCATTAAGTAGAAAAATTACATGCTACATTTTACTGAGTATGTTGTCAAGTATGATGCAAGTATAATACTGACTTCATGAATAGTCAGAGATATTACAAAAAAAATAGTATGTTCCTATTTCCGCAGTAAGTTTGGTGCATAACTTGTAAAAAAAAAAAAAACTGTTTATTTACAATCATATGAATAGCTGCCGAATATGTAGTATCAATATCATAACAAAATAAGTTTCCCAAGAAGATAGAGTAAAAAACTGCAGTCATATATCAACTGCCTGTAGATCTTGGATATCATCGATGAAGGGCCTATGGAAGTATCAGTACACCTGTGTGCCAATGTGTTCAGTGATGAGCCAAGCACCCCAATTTAGCTCCGCAGCTTCTTTGGAAAGTTTGTCTGCCACTTTGTTCCTATTCCTGTAAATATGAGTGACAGAGATGGATTAAAATTGTGATTTGAGATGATTAACTTCCTTCAATAAAGCAGTAAGTGTGTGCATGTGACACTGTGCATGTGAGTTGAACTAGTAAATCACAATAAGAGAGTGGCCAAAAATCTAAAGGATGTTGCATTTTTTTCTCGAGCAAAAACTAGAAGGAGTCTTAAACATTGAAGTTTGACAAATTTTTTTGTTCCCAGGACTAATCCCATCTTAAGATGATAACGATGCTGATAATTTAGATAAAGAATAGCCCCCCCCCCCCCCCCCACACATCCCTGTTGGTTGGTCACACCATCAAAATAGGCCCAAGGCCGAGTGTGATTAATTATTTTGGGAATGTCATGCTTCACAGGTTGTTGATCGTCATCGTCAGGTATCAATCTATAGGTAGCCATGATCACAATGCAGATACAATCACCATTCACCTGTTGATTTTAAAAGGTGTGTTTGTTGCGATTTATCCATATTTCCCATGCAAATATCAATGGAAGATTTCACAGCTTTGTGGAAGTAATAGTCATCTGCCACCAATTTGTCCAGGCTTCCAAGATTGAAATCCCTCGCCAGTGTAATAGACAACCAAGACCGTGAGTGAATAGTTGCCAAATACGCTGAATAGTGGGCCAGTCCAGGAATATATGTGAGGCATCTTCCTCATGATTCAGGTAGTAGCAACATCTTGAGGGTCCCTGAAAAGCATGGCGATGAAGATTTTCCATTGTGGGGATGCAATGCTGAAGAATGCACCAGAAAAGTAGTTGATTTTTGTGCGGAGCCTTTAGTTTCCAAATTGTCTGCCACCACCAGAGTTTTTCTTGAGGTTCCTTGAAATGGCATAGTGTCATATATCTGATTTTAGGAGTGTAGATGCCTTTAGGAGAGATAGCCCAGATCAGTTGGTCCTCCTGATCTGTCAATCAGATGTGCGATGCTTGTAATGCTCTGATATAATTTTCCCAGGCATGTAGACCAGCCTGAGGAATGTCTAGGTCAGATACCGATAACCAAATTTGTGATTTCCAATTCATGCCAGTCGGGTCTAATATCTGTGCAAGGTACTAAATCCCCCTATTTTCCAAATGGTCAGTGATCCAAACAGGTAACTTATAGTATTCCCCACTTCCCTACCATGAATCAGTGCCCACTCTAACAGAGTCTCCAGTACCAAATTTCCAAGAGAGCCCTCTTTGAATAAGAGGAGCAGCCTTAGTGATGGCTTTCCATATAATGGAGGCTCTAGGTGTGCGCAGAACGTTGCCCCTGATCCGATCAAGAGTGTTTCTGGGAGCAATGTATTTAGCAATGATGACCTCTTTCAAGAGATTGTGACTAGTGATTAGGTGCCAGCACATTTTTGCCGCCAGAGCAGTTGAAAATAGGTGGAGTTCCTTGATACCCCAACCACCCCACTGTTTGGGTTTGTTGATTCGATCCCAAGAAATCCAAGAAAAAGTACTATCCTTTTCCTGATTTCTCCACAAGAAGTGTCTGCATATTCTTTTAATGTGGTCAGTGACTCCAATTGGAATCCAAGAAAGAGACATCCAATAGACATGGATGGCTTCAAGTACTGATTTAATTAAGACCAATCGATGAGCCCTGGAGAGCCATTGATGGTACCATACATTGATTCTACATTCCACTTTTGCAATGAGCCAGTTCCAATCTTTGATTTGATAGTCATTAGATTTTAAATGGAAACCTAGATGTTTTATTCCATCCCCAATGTTGTTATGAACATAGGCAAATAATGCCAAGGAAATACCCTGTTCCTGAGTAGTGCATCTTGTCATGATGATTGTGGATTTGTAGTTGTTAGGGACCATACCCGTCGCTCTGCAAAACCTTTGAAGAATTTTTCCAAAATGAGTGGAGTTGTGACAAGATCCATCAAGAAATATAAGTACATCATCCACAAATAAAAGGTGTGTGAGATGCATAATCTCATTAATGTGGAGACCGTGAATGAACCCATCCTCTTTAGCCTGTTTAATAAGCATAGACAGGCCCTCCATAACAAGGACAAAAAGTAGTGGTGATAGAGGGCACTCTTGATGCAGACCCCTTCCTGCATGAAAGAAATCCGATGCAGTGCCATTTAGGAGTATGCTAAAAGACGCATGGAAGATACACCTCATAATCCAGTTAATGAAAGTAGGGGGAAATCCAGTTTGAATAAGGATGAGGTGGAGATAGCTCCAATTGACCTGATAAAAAGCCTTTGGGAGACCAATTTTAAGGATGGTAGACTTGAGATTTTTGGATTTGATAGAATGTAGGGCTTCTTGAGCTGTACCAATGGCTTCTTGGATCTTCCTATGGTGGAGAAAAGAAAATTTTTCTTTGGCGATGTGTGAAGATAAAATGGGTTTGATGAGATTTGCAATATTTTTTGATATAATCTTGTATATATAGTTGTAGAGGGATAGGGGTCTGTAGTCCTAAAAAGTGGTAGGATGTTTATTTTTAGGTATGAAAGCGATGAAATTTGAATTGCAGCCATCATAGATCCTTCCCTCAACATGGCTATCTTCAATAGCAAGAAGGAGGTCATTGCCCATCAACTCAAAAAAGTGCAGGAAGAATTCAATGGGCTAGCCATCCGGTCCAGGGCTTTAATATTTTTTGAACCATTTTAGCACCCCTACAATCCCACCCTTGGTGACTTGTGCGATGAGATCCTCCTTTTGTTCATGGTCCACAAATCTGGAAAATGATCTGGTGATGTGCATGATCTCCGGAAGGTTAAATTGTAGAGGGGCTCTGTATAACTTGGAAAAATGTTGTATACCCATATCTAGGAGTTGTGGATGAGTTCGAGCCACAAAGCCATGCTGGTCAATAAGTTCCCAAATCATGTTGCAATTCCTTCGACCATGTGCATGCTGCTAGAAAAATTTGGTGTTTTCATCACCAGCCTGTAGCCAAATAGCCCTCCTTTTAAGTCTCCAATCCGCTTCTTTTTGGCATAGTAGCTTTGTTCTAGTTACTTCGAGGGATATGAGATGCTCTTTGGATACACTTGATCAGAACCCCATCAGGTCAAATTCATTTAGCTGGGAGATCTCCAGTTCGATCCTTTTTAGTTCCTCTCCCTCCTTCCTTTTTTTCCCCCAATCCATTTGATTGTCAAGCATTTTATCCGATTTAGATTGTCAGTTATAACTCTGGCAGGTTCTCGGTCTAGTAGCTGATGGCAATGCTGCCATTCCCGAACCACTAGGTTGTGGTATTCTGGATCGAGTAGCCATCTGGAGTTGAATTTGAAAGGTGGGCGAGCTCGTAAAGGGCCGACTTCAAATTCCAAAAATATTGGTGAATGATTCGAAATACCCCCATGACCCACCCATTGTCTAGCTTTATTCAGAACCTGAAGTAAGGGCTGCTTGATAAGAAATCTATCAAGTCGTCGAGCCAAGGCTGCATCACCAGTTCTTCTGTTCCTCCAGGTGGGATGAAGCTTGGCCACATGTAGGTCAATAACGTTAGCTGATTCCAATCTAGATATGATATAGTCCGCCAGTGGATCTGGGACAGCATGAGTACCCCAAGATTCAAAATTTCCCAAAGAGAAATTAAGGTCACCACCCATAATGATATGAAGGTGTTTGAGTAGAGTGCAAGTCAACAAAGATTGCCAGAAATCTTCCTTGTTAGTGCAAAGCCTTTATACATTTATAAGGGTAAAAGGGAGCTCAATATTACCAAAATTGATATCCATTCCAAGAACCCCATCCCTACTCCAACAATTGTTCATCCGGGTTGTCCTATTATTTATGACTAGTGCACAACCACCAGATCGCCCCGAGTATCCACAGTGACAAAAGTATAGTTTGGTAGGAGAGAATTAAGGATGGAATATATAGAAATTCCCTCCCCCAGAGTCTCCTGAAGGAAGATAAAATCAATAGGTTTCTGAGCCAGTAGATCTTTGAGAGCCAATCTCTTAACGGGGTTGGCTAATCCCCTGTAATTAAAAGTGAGACCAATCATGAGGGAACCCCACTTTTGGGTCTTCTTTCTCTAAGAACCCGCAAAATGGAGGATTGCGTGCTCGCTTCAACCTCATAGTTAGCCTGCTTGATAGCCTTTTCCATCTACGATGGTCAGCCCCTTGATTTGGTCGGTAAGCTACTCTACCCCGGGCCAATGCCAAGGGCAGCAAATGGATGTCATAGGGAAGAAGATCAGAGGAAGTCAGAACGCCTCAAGGAAGATGAGTCAGAGCTAAGTGAGGTGGGGCAATTAGATAGGTCTACATCTATGTAAGGTATGGTGGGAGTGATGGATGGAGGGGCCTGTGCAATAGTGCAGCTAAGTTAAGGGAAACTAAATTCAGAGTGATGTGCAGTGGAAGACGAAATAGGAGTAAAAATGAAATTCATAGAGATGGAAGTAGGAGAGGTACCCAGAACCATAGCGGCGCAATGCAGTGAGTCTGGTGTCGTCGGTGCATGTGATCTGGCTTGAGTAATCAGCCAAGTAGGAAATGACTACATCTCCTCGGAAGTAGACTGCCACTTCGACGCACTGTGAGATGTCTTTGCAGACCACCGGCAGTGGCATGTAGTAGGGTCCATTTATGTTGCCGCTGTGATAGTCTAATTATAGTTTAGCTTGGAAATACCCATCCTTGGACAATATTTAAACAGATGCCCCACCTCGTGAAAATTTCTACACCTGAACGGTACACCCTCATAATCCAGCATTTGTTGCCACATCATGCCCTCAAAGAACATATTATAGTTATCATGTAGGCCATCTCGAGTATCTAAGAAGATCAGGATTCAGGCTCTGTTTCCCATGACAAGGTAGGATCTATCATGATCAAGGTAGTGACTGAAATATTCCCCAATGTTCCGGAAAGCGGTTTCGTTCCAGAACTGGACCGGTAAACTCAGGAGCCGCATCCAGATGGGTCGAGCCCTCGCATTTTATTTGTTTGGATCAAATATCAGCGCCCATCGCTTGAGGAGAATTTGGTACATTTCAATGTGCGAGTACTATTTGAGGACCCAATCAATCTAGGCTGGCAGAGCAAACGAGAGTGTAAACCAACCACAGGTAAGTAGTGAGACATTCGGGAAAGTCTCAAGAATACCACCCTAGATCTCCCTGGTCCATTGTTGGAGACGTGCAATTGAATATTTTCTACCCCGAACTTTGCCAACAAGCATTGTAGCTGCTGTTTTCTCTAGGTCATCCATTCCCCTGTCGCACCTGAAGTTGGAGTTTCTACAAAAATTGTTCTTGGTCATTTTATGTTTCTTGCCTCGGTTCCTCGGTCAGTGCGCTCCTATATCTAGTCACTCGAACCCTCCGAGTTAGACGATGGTTGCAACTTATCACCAGTAGGAGCATCGGCGGGAATATTAACAAAAACCCCCAAAGCCACGACTAGAGCCCCCTCATCAGCTGATGAGGTAGGTTCGTTGCCGTCAATGTTGAGGTTTTCAAGCGTTTGTGTCATGGCGCCAATGTAGGTCAACATCGCCTCCTCATATGGTGTCGATAACGCAAGATCGACCTCAGGAATGTTTGGAAAGCCCGATGATGGAAAGCCCCAAAGTCTGTTAATCGATGGGGATGGAGACGCGAAACTGATGGGTTCCAAACAGTCACCAATAGGAGATGAGCAGCCCACCACAGAGACATGGTCTGACCGAACACAATCTGAATGTATCAGGGCAGGGACCATGTCTATCATATCCTCAACATCCGCATCTTCTTTGTGACCCAAAATGTCGACCCCCACCAATGGGTCCTCGGAATAATCAACTTCCTCCTCATAGGCGCTCATGCTAGTAGATGATTAAAACCCCAACTGATAAGGGTCTGTGGGATCCCCAGAAATACTTTCAGAAAAAGATGAAAGCCCCACCTCTATGGAACTCGTGCTCCTGTAGAACAACATACCGTCCATAATAAACGCAATTCCACAGAAATAGACCCCGCCAGTCTGTAGAGAATCACATGAATCTTGAGTAAAAACAAAATGATGGGCCCAAATAAAGAGGCCACTGTCAGATAAGCACACAGAGATAGTGTTCAGGAGGGATTGTAAAACTACTAAAAACAAGGGAAAGCCAATAGGGGCAGCGAGCGAGTCGAGCCAGTGTTCGAAGGACCATGCACAAGTTAGAGATAGGCCAAAGAAAATCCTGATAACCAGAGGAGGTTTGCCACTACCATGGCTAGGGTTTTCGTTTCAGGTAACCTCCCAGTAAGAAACTTGCTTCTAGGCTCACTATGTTACTCATTGTTCATTTACTGTAGTGTTCCCTATTTGGTTATATAGATTGTTCTAGATGTTAATTAGTAGTTCTGGTTACTTTTTAATTATTTTAATCTTTGCATTTCAGTTTTTTACTTCCATAGAATAAATCTGAATTGAGTTAAGTTGATTGATTAAAGTGATTTAATGATTTCTTTCATAATTTCCTTAATTGAAATTCGAGAATTAGACTTTAATTCTTGCAATGATTTCGATTTATTAACCTCTGATTTAACTTGCATAAATTATGATGAAAATTGTTGAAATAAACAGACTTACCCTGGTTTGATGATTAATGTAGGCATTAGGATTTCTTTTAAATAGTCATCTTAATGCACCAAGACCTATAATGGGTATCTCCACATTTCCAACAGAAATAATAGCATGTGAAGATGAAACTGAAGAGGAATAATCATTTCTTACCTCAACTGTTGATTCATACACAGGTGATGATGGCTTCTTTAAGCCTTTGTTGTGCTTCAACTTCTCTAAGGCCTCTTCTGCAACTCGCAATTGAAGCTACAATATTTTCTTCTCTTCTTTCTTTTCTCGTATTAGACTCCTTAATTCAACATTCTCTTCCCGAAGACTCTGGTTGATATCCTCATTCGAATGATGAGAAGACAATGGAGATGAAGAACATGCATAAGCACTGGAAGATGTGGAGGAAGCATCATTCTTTGATCTTCCTTTCTCCTCTTCCTTTATTCTCTTCTCATAAGCGTCATACATTATGTTCACCATTTTGGACATCCTTAGCATGCCCACGTACATGTATTTTTCATCCTCGATTGTTGCACGTTCAATAGTTGTTCACACTCGTAATTCACATCACTGAGAAGACCACTCTGATACCACTTGATTCAGGTCCATCAACTACCAGATTTATCCATGATATTTTACTTATATTATGTGTTTATAAATTCATTGAAAAGAGCATTAAAAGGACCCACATGCATGCTTTAAGAAAGAGTAACAAGACAAAAATCAACAACATAAGAACACGATACATTGATAACGGAGTTCGTCCAATTTGGACTATGTCTCTGGGCCCGGTATCAAAATGGGGTAGGTTGCTTCATATATTGTTAGAGATTTTGATGATGTACATGGAGTATTTTTCTATCATACAAGGGTAATTCCCTTAACATGAATGGCTTGTCTCTCCACGAGATGTTTCGCTACAGGAAATCTCACTCCCAATAGGCCTCCTATCAACATGAAATAATCTCACACAAGGTGACGATGAGGATCCCTTCAACAAGGTTACATAGGGATCATAAAAATCCATGGCGAATACATCTCACATGAAGTAGAAACATAGATCCCACGACATACATCAAGAAAGGATCTAAACAACATATTACATCTCGAAACAAATGAAAAAAAAGGCACATGATCAATACTGGATATAACTCACCCTTGAAGTTGGCTGAAGAATTGGATGCACAACTGTTGAATTTAAATGCACCATCAAATTTGTGGTGTCGAGAGGCATAAAATCGATTTTCCACATTTGGGAATCTCACATCATCACTCCAATATCGAAAATGGAAAAAAAATGGGAAGATTTGCTGCTGAAAAGGACATCGTCATTGGATTCCTATCGCCGAGAGGTGTAAAATCGACATAAAATTTGTCAAATTATAACTACGGCAAGTTCGAGACCTCAAGGAAGATTTTTGATTCCCTTCAAGATTACTTAGGCAAGGTTCTACCCCTCTAGCCGCTCATGGTTCCGTATCTTCAATAAAAAAATATTATTCATTGAAGAACGCGTCGGTCTGCTCCACATTCTTCCTCTTCTTTGCTCACAACTCCATTAGCCTCCATGTGCTCTCATCTCTCATGTATTATCCATCATTCTCCATGCTTCCCTTGAACCATTTGAATGGAATTTTATAACAAAGTGTGAGGGTGAATAAGACAAAGTGTGAGGTTGGCACATTGGTTGGCATAATCATATTAAGATACTTGTTGTTGGGCAGTTTGGGTTCAAATCCCATTGACTCCAAATATTGTTTTAAATCTCAATTTTAGTTTTAATATAGTTTTTGCAAACTATATAATATATGGAATTTAAAGCCCAATTTTAGTTTCAATATAGTTTTTTCAAACTATATAATATATGGAATTCATATGTTCATATTGTAACAACTCCTAAAAACATGAGAATAAGACTAAAAATGGAGGTTGCACCATTCAAGGCCACTTACGCCTAATTTGAGGTTCCATTTGGAACCATGTGATTGAGATATGTGGAACTCCCTCATTGGTCCACATCATTTGCCACCTCTACCACCTACTTGCCATATGTCGACTTGTGGTGCTGCCACATCACCTTTTTGTGTGTCCACCTTCTTTGTTGACTGTGATGCCACATTAGCTTTGTGGGTCCCACTAGGCCTACCATGTGCCATCCATATTGAAACATGGATCAAATCCCCACTGATTTAGTAGGAGAAAGGTTGCCAAAAATGTCCCAAATTTAATGTGAGCAGGGTCAGGGCTAATAGTCAATGAGTCATCAATAATGGAGTTCCTCCCATTCACATCAAAATATAGTGTGTGGATGGATTCCAAATTTTCCAAATAGGTATCAATGTCCATTACAGATAAAAATGAGGAATGTTAAAATAAAATTAGAGTGTGGCTGCTCAATATGCAGAGAAACAATACATAAAGGACAAAATGTAGAATTACTAAGAGAAATAGTGCCTAATAACAAATAAATATGAAAATTTTGTTCAACACATGTGATAGGTGGTGTGATTTTAAGCTTACCTGAGAGAGAGTGTTGGCCAATATTTTGAGCTATTGGATATTGTATAGATATCAATGGAAAACCCCCATTGCAGAAATTTTATAATATTCCATGTCACTAATTTCGAAATCTACACGGGCACTTGACAGTAATATGCCCAACACTATGAAAACCTAGACAGTGAAAAGGAATTTCCCAATATTCAATTCATTTCCCAGTAGAAAAGCCACCCCAATTGAGCTCCACCTTAAAGTAAAGGCAAACAACAAAGTCCACCTCCACCAAAATCCATGCGATACATTTATCTCTCTATAATACGCTTTCTTCCTCTAGGAAAGAAAATTTACCAATGGAATTTTCGATCATCATCAGTCATTCACGTGAGCAGAATACGAGGGGTAAACCAAGGAGTTTAGGCCAAACCAATTTACTCCATGGAATTTCCATGTATGGATCAAATCCCACATGCGAGTGATGCAAAGAGAGGAAACCATGACCATGAACCTAATACAATCCCAAAATATTTGCAACATCATCATCATTAGTAAAGTGGAAGCAGAACCACTGATTGTATAAAATGTTAAAAAGATGAGATTATTTAATAATAAGTTATCGATGTTCTTTAACCCAATATGCCATCTAAGATCCACCCATTCATACATAAGACCACTTACTCACCACATCCCATTGTAGTAATCCTACCACTCGGTCCTAAAAAAGATCGGAGCTAAAACAAAGTTTTTGGTAATCTAGATCAACCTTAACTGCCTTATTTTCCACAAATGATAGAAAAAAAATTTCATGGATTACCACATATGGGTTCAATAAGTGATGGGGATATAGAAATATTTGAATCCACAGTACAGTTGCATGTATAGGAGATGTCCCAGAGGACTGGACTCCTAAATTGGGGCATCCATGACTCTCAGCCTCAACAGTCACATGTACTAACACATCGAGTAATGGCACATGATCGCCCCAGTTGCGTTCAGTGTCAAGTGACATCCTACCGATAAAAGTAAAGGTGAGTTGTACAAATGACACTGCCAAAACTATGCAATCCCTCCTATATGTGCACCAAAGTAAAGAGCATCACCAAAAATGCCTTATGTAGTAGTGTGTGAAAAAAAATCAATAAAATATGTAGAAAAGGAAAATTAATGTGACTTATCAATTATAGACCCCAATCGATGTAGGTCATCACCAACTCAATCCACTAGGACACCCCTTCAAATACAATAGAATAACCAATCAGCAATGACCAATGTCCTTCAGAAAATCTCATCAAGCACACAATCAAAAAATATCTTTAATGATGACACAATCCATTAATGGATTGTCCCTCATATAATTAATGGCCAACTTCAAAAATAAATATCATCCCAAACCAATTGATGACCCCAAATTAATCCTTCGTAATTGAATTCAAAATTCAAATATGTTACCCACTCCACAGACCAAAATGAATGCAGTTACATAGCAATAAATATCCTTGGAAATCCCGTGATTGACTAATACCAAACCAGAGAGGAACACGAAGATCCACAAGAGAAAAGGTTTAGAATAAATACCTTGTAAAACAACTAGGTAGTGCATCTTAGATAAACCACATATAAGACCAACACATATTAGCTAAGATCCTGAAAAATTCCATGATTGACCAATCCCAAACGAGATGAGCAGGAATATCCAAAGGAGCAAAGGTTAAAAATAAATACCACATAAAAAACCAACTAGTGTGTCTTAGATAGACAATAGAGTAGACCAATAGCTAGAGTGGAGAAAAAATTGTTATTAGTGTACCTTGAAACAAAAAAAACTAGTAGATATCCCTGATATCATCCAAAATCAGGATAAAAAATGAATCTAGCTCAAATAATTATGCTTAGATTTATTTCACCCAACAACACTAGCGACTACACCAGTGGAGGCTACATTTAATCCATCTATGTCCACACTTATATCCAAAATTATTGCCCTTTTGAATTTTGTGACTAATGCTTCCACAATTCAATATTTTATCCTCAACATCTGTAATATTCCAAAATTAGCTTGCAGCTAATTGGAATATTAAAGTTTTGTTTTGTCACTTATATAGGTGAATAAGTGGGTAGGGAGACCCATAAATCTATTTAGTAGGAATAAAACCATTTCTCATGTGAATTTGGCTCATTATAACATCTAAATAAAGCACGCTTAGGTGTGAAAAGGGGACAGGGTCAAAGTTGACCAGATCAACAACGTTGTGATGGAGATAGTGGAGGATTGTTGGAGGACATCGCAGTCATTTAGGAGGAGTGTATGCATGATAGTAGCATCTTTAATGAGTGGGACCCAAGGTGAGGAAGCTCACCAAGCATAAAAGGAAGAGGATGGAAGCCATAGAAGACATGGATTTGTGTTATTGATTTTGATCTTTTTAGATCTGGATTTTTCATGTGACATGTCTATGCATGCTTTTGCTATTTATCAGAGTCTATAGTGCTCTTTAACACAAGGGTGTTCTCGAGCAGGAATCCCACCCTCATCCTTGGGGGACTTCGAGTGCCTACTCAGGAGAGGTATCTTGAGCTGCATTACCACTATCTAGAATTTTTCCAAGCTTTAGTCTTCATCTACATCACAGCCTATTCCAGATTTGTGTTGTGTTGCAAGGTTGTAGTAGGGAGGGTTGTAAAACCCAATTTCTGAGCCTGCTTTCCAGTGGAGGGAGCATCCCTTAATCCAAGAAGCTTGTAAGGAGATTCATTGAGCTCCATTTCATTATTTAGCACTAGGCTAAGTAGCTACCATCATCTACAACGCAGTTTCCCTCAAGGACTACGTTATTTTAGAGAGCAGCTGCAATAGTGGGTCTATTTCCCTAGTTGAAGGGGTTCTATTTCCTGTGAGGAGATCAACCCTTCATTTGGGAAATCTATTGGAGGAGGTTTAGCCATTTCCTATATTAGATTAGTCACCTCCTATCAATGATTCAGTTGCAGTGGTTATTCATCCCTAGTTCCATATGTTTCTATTATTGTATTTTGGGTATTTCTGGAAACCTTTTCCGGGCTATCTAGGAAACATGTTTTGGAGCGTAGATTTGTATCGCTGGAATTTCTTGAGCCATATATCAGGGGATATACATTATTTTTTCTTCCAGCAGTAGTTACTCTTATTAAAATTGTCATGTATTTCCTTCCGGCATTTTGCAAAGTAGCAACATCTCATTATTGAGGGTGTTTGTTCAATGGAGGCTTGTTTGCCTTGATTGTATGAGTTGTTCCTCAAATATATTGATCTCCCTTGCTACTGATATTCATAATAAGATGGATATTTCATTGTCTCATATCTGATCTATTTTTACTTACTGCATATTTCCAGTTTTATGTCTTGTATTGCTTCTCTCCCAATGTTGGTATATTACAACATCTGCTTCTCGCAAAAGTTGTCATAGAGATTTTGAAGTAGGCATATTTTTTGCCAATGAATATTCTGTAATTTTCGTCCACCATCCTTCAGGTGAATCTAATCCATGTTATTGTAGTGTATCTTTAGGATCCATCACATCAAATTGATTAGTTATGCCGACGTTTCGAACCATCTACTGTGGTTCTAATCCATGTTGTCGATGACAATTAGGAGTTCCAACACAATATTGTGCTAATAAAAACAACTAGCAGATAGAAGTAGCGCTCAAAATAAATTGAAATAAACAAAACAAAAATTAAAACACAATCTATGGAGACCTCGAAAATTACTCCAACTATGTTACTACCTATCCACATTCAACAAAAGTGCCTCAATCGCTCCTCTCACCAAGCACACCTCTATTGTTGGCCTCCATCACTCCAAATCCCATCATTTTTTGTCGACCTCCATCACCCTAAATCCCATTAGTTTTTTTCGGCCTCCATCGCTCTGCTTCCTAAAGAATCCATCAACAATGTAAAGACAAACCCTAATCCTTTACTTTTACATTTTTTACTAGCACCTTGTATCGAAAATTTTAAGACGAAATTAAATTTTTACACAAAAGATTTATTTTTTCTTATAAAATTTTCTTTAAATACCCCTCTATGTAGTAGTGACGAATGCAACGACAGAAAATTTATCTCCAAATTATAAGATCATTAGAGATCAAAGGGACAAAAGAGGAATCGATGTCCGGAAACCCTTGCTAGGAAAATTTCTCGCATTCTTCAAAGTCGACTACCCCCACAATATGAAGAACCCAACAAATCGTTGTATTTATATAAAATATCGTGAATGGTAAGTGAAATAGCAACCTCGGGATAAATATGAGATAATATTAGCTCGCAAGCTAGCGGACTTAGGGTGCACTGCCAGAGTCAATTTTGCACGTGTTAGATAATATTTTCTTAAATTGATATGGTTTTGTATTAATTGTTAATTGTATTAACTGAGTTTCTTATTAATTGTCATTGTCTTAAAAAAAAAAGTTTTATCTTAAAATATTTTTGTCTCAAACTGTTTATCTTAAAAATAAAGCTTTGTCTTAAATTTTTTTTGTCTTAAATCGTTTTTGTCTTGAATATAAAGTTCTGTCTTAAATTACTTTTTCCTTAAAGTGTTTTTGTTTTAAATATAAAGTTTTTCCTTAAATATTTTTGTCTTAATTTGCTTTTTTCTTAAATATAAAGTTTTATCTTAAAATATTTTTCTCTCAAACTGTTTTTGTCTTAAATTTTATATTTAAGATAATTCAATTGCAAATAAGAATTTTTTTTTAAGACAAAAGATTTATTTTATCTTCAAAAAATGTCTTAGAAGTGCCCTTGGTGTAATATTAGTGAACTAGAAATCAATTCCTTAAGTTACCACCAAAAATTATAATAATTTGACAATATTATATTTTATATAGTGTCCTAAATTATATAGAAAATTGATTTTCCATGTTGTCTTAAAATTTCCTAAACTCATTTTAAATAACAAAAAAAATTATGATTTGACTAAAAAATAATTAACTATAAAAAGATATAATAATTAAGAAATATTATATTTTATAGGTCCATCTGAGACAAAATTTCCTAAACTTGTTTTAAATAACAAAAAAAATTATGATCTGACTAAAAAATAATTAACTATAAAAATATATAATAAATAAAAAATATTATATTTTATAGGTTCATCTAATTTATTTGTAGTTATTCAAAAAAACATGGTTCTAAATTTGATGGTCTGTATTAACAATTTCATAATATTAGAAAATTTGAGAAATCTTTTAATAATAATCACATCAGAAAAAATGAAATACATAATCCAAAATATTATAAAATAATCTGCAACCCAGTTAAGCAAAGTGAATACTCGCATGAAAGATATACATCCACTCCTGTCGGATCATGATGGTTGTAGAGTGCTTATTCATTCAGGTGAATCTTGTTATGATTGATTCGTTCTTATGAGTCTTATCGGATTCATTTGTGCAAATGAGCTGCTAAGTTTAACGAGAGGATGAGTTTAACCAAAACACAATATTATATTTTATATAATGTCTTATGGTTGAAGAGACCTTAGTCATTCAGGTGAGTCTTATTAGAATTGATTATTTCCAGTGAGTCTTATCACATTCATTCATGTAGGTGAGTTTCTAATTCTAACCTTATTACTTATTCATGTGAACGACCTAAAGGCGGGCGTGAGCGAAGCCCTCATTTCAATTTCCTTTCGATGAGTCAATGTTGAATGATAGTTGGCAACATTGTGTGAAATGATAAAAATTATGTTTCATTTTGTGTTCTCTTCTTGATCTCCTCATTCTAATGATTATAAGACAAAGAAGATGCATAAGCACTGGAAGATGTAGATGAAGCATCGTTCTCTGATCTTCCTTTCTCCTCTTCCTCTATTCTCTACTCATAAGCGTCGTACATTATGTTCACCATTTTGGACATCCTCAGCATGACCCCTTACATGTCTTTGTCATCCTCCATTTCTACACGCTCAATCCTTGTTCACACTCGCAATTCACATCAGTGAGAAGAACACTCTGATAGCACTTGATCTCGGTCTATGAGCTACTAGATTTACCCATGATCTTTCACTTTTGTGATGTGGTTAGAATTGCACTGAAAAGAGCATTAAAAGAACACAGATGCACGATTTAAGAAAGAGGAACAAGAAAACAATAAATAACATAAGAACACAAGAATGTTGAAACTTGTTGTTTTTTTCAGATTTAAGTGTCATTCGCGCCATTGGAATCAGGTTGACGAGCACTACAATATTTTCCTAGTTTGAAAGCATTTTGTCCACTTTGAATTTTTATCATTTCTGAGCCCTCTTGGTCTTCTGAGGGTTCCTAGTGCCCTTAGATCAACTCGCCACCAAATTGGTAGGAGAAAGGTCGGCAGAAAAAGGTCCCAAATTGAATGTGAGCAAGGTCACGGCTAATAGTCAATGAATCATAAATAGTGGAGGTCGTACCATTCACATCAAAATATAGAGTGTGGGTAGATTCCAAATTGTCCAACCAGATATCAATGTCTGGTACAGATAAAAATGAAGAATGTTCAATACAATCAGAATGTCGTAGCTCAATATGCAGAGAAACAATACGTAAAGGACAAATGTAGAATTACTAAGAGAAATAATACCTGATACCAAATCAATATGAAAATGTTTCTCAAGACATGTGATAGGTGGTGTGATTTTAAGCCTACCTGAGAGAGAGTGTTGACCAATATCTTGAGCCATCAGAGATTGTATGGATATCAATGGACAACCCCCATTGCAGAAAGTTTATAATATTCCATGTCATCGATTTCCAAATCTACACGAGCACTCAGCAATAAGATGCCCAACATTATGAAAACCTAGGAAGTGAAAAGGAATTACCCAATATTCAATTCGTTGCCTAGTAGAGAAGCAACCCCAACTGAGCTCCACCTTCTCATAAAGGGTAGAAATGAATTCCACCTCCACCAAAATCCATGTGATAGATTTATCTCTATATAACAGGCTTGCTTCCTCCAGGAAAGAAAATTTACCAATGGAATTTTCGATCATCATCAGTGATTCACGTAATCAGAATACGAGGGGTAAACCAGGGAGTTTAGCCCAAACCAATTTCTTACATGGAAATTCCACGTATGGATAAAATCCCACATGTGAATGATGTAAAGAGAGGAAACCACAACCATGAACCCAATACGATCCCAAAATCTTTGCAACATCATCATCATTAATAAAGTGGAAGTAGGACCACTAATTGTATAAAATTTTAAAATAGATGAGAGTACTTAAGAATAATTTATCTATGTTCTTTAGCCCAGGATGGCATAAAATATCCATCCATTCACACATAAGACCACTTACCCATCACATCCCATTGTTGTAATCCTACCACTCGGTCCTATTGAAACATCAGAACAATTTTTTTTTTTTGATAATCTTTATAAACCTGAATTGCCTTCTTTTTCCACGAACGATGGAAAATCATTTTCCTGAGATTACCACATTCAGGTTCAATAAGTGATGGGGATATAGAAAAATTTGAATCCACATGTATAGTTTCATGTATAGGAGATGTCCCAGAGGGGTGGACTCCTGAATTGGGGCATCCATGACTCTCGGCCTCAATAGTCACATGTACTAACACATCGAGTAATGGCACATGACTGTCCCAGTTGCCTTCAGTATCAAGTGACATCCTACTGATAAATGTAAAGGTGAGTTGTACAACTAACAATGTTGACACTCTGCAATCCCTCCTATATATTTTGCACCAAAGTAGAGAGAATTACCAAAAATACCTTTTGTAGTAATGTCTGAAAAAACCTCAATAAAATATGTAGAAAAGGAAAATTAATGTCACTTATGAATTATATACCCCACTCAATGTAGGTCATCACTAGTTCAATCCACTAGGACACCCCTTCAAATACAACAGACTAACCAATCAACGTCAACCAATGTCCTTCAAGAAATATCATCAAGCACACAATTGAAAAAGATATTCAATGATGATAGAATCCATTAATGGATTGTCCCTCATATAATTAATGTCCAACTTGGAAAATAAATATCCCCCTAGACCAATTAATGACCCCAAAATACTCCTTCGTAATTGGATTCAAAATTCAAATATTTTACCAAACCCACAAACTAAAATGAATGCACTTACATAGTTGTAAATATCCTTGGAAATCCCACGATCGACAAATCCCAAACCATAGAAGAATAGGAAGATCCACAAGAGCAAAGGTTCAAAAGAAATACCTCGTAAAACAACCAGCTAATGCATCTCAAATAGAACATATAGAAGACCAACAGGTAGTAGCTAATATGCTCAGAAATCCTGTGATTGACCAATCCAAAATGAGAAAAGGAGCAGGAATATCCAAAGGAGCAAAGGTTAAGAAGAAATACCACGTAAAAAACCAACTAGTGTGTCTCAGATAGACCACAGAGTAGACCAATAACTAGAGTGGAAAACAAATTTCTATTTTTGTAGCTTGAAACAGAAAAACTAGTAGATATCCCTGATATCATCCAGAATCATGATAAAAAAAGAATCTATCTCAAATAATAATGCTTAGACTTATTTCACCCAACAATTCCAGTAACTGCACTAGTGACGACTACATTTAATCCATCTATGTCCACACTTGTATCCAAAATTACCTCCCTTGTGAATTTTGTGACTAATGCTTCCACAATTCAATCTTTTATCCTGAGCATCTACTTCTCGCAAAAGTCATCATAGGGATTTTGAAGTAGGCATATTGTTTGGCAATGAATATTTTGTAATTTTCCTCCACCATATTTTAGGTGAATCTAATCCATGTCGTTGTAGTGTATCTTCCGAATCCATCACATCAAATTAATTAGTTATACCAACATTTTCGAACCATCTACCATGGTTCTAATCCATGTTGTCGATGAAAATCATGAGTTCCAACACAATAATGTGTTGATAAAAACAACCAACAGATAGAAGTAGCCCTCAAAATAAATTGAATCATATGAAAAAACATATTAAAACACAATCTATGGAGACCTCGAAAAGTACTCCAACTATGTTACTACCTATCCACGTTCAGCAAAAGTGCCTCAAACGCTCCTCTCACCAATCACATATCTGTTGGTGGTCTCCACTTCTGTAAATCCCATCAGTTTTTTTTTACCTCCATCGCCCTAAATCCCATTAGTTGTTATTGGCCTCCATTGCTCTGCTTCCTGAAGAATCCATCAACAACGTAAAGAAAGACCCCTAATCCTTTACTTTTACCTTTTTGACTAGCGCCTCGTATCAAAAATTTTAAGACAAAATATTTACTAGATTTATTTCAATATTTCAATTGATGTTCATTATGAGTGATATTGTTTGGTTGATCAGTCATTGAGAATTTCAATTGCACAGCATGACTGTGTTACTCGTTGTTCATTTACTGCAATATTCCCTGTTTAGTTAAATATATTGTTGTAGATTTTGATTAGTAGTTCTGCTTACTTGTGAATTCTTTTAATATTTGCATTTCAGTTTTTTTCTTCCATAGAATAAATCTGAATTGAGTTAATTTGATTGATTAAATTTATTTAATTATTTCTTTCAGAATTTCCTTAATTGAACTTCGAGAATTAGAATTCATTTCTTGCAATGATTTTGATTTATTAACCTCTCATTTCACTTGCATAAACTATGCTGAACATTTTTGAAATAAAAATACTTACGTTGGGTTGATGATTAATGTAGGCATTAGGATTGCTTTTAAATAGTCATCTTAATGCACCAACACCTGTAATGGGTATCTCCACATTTCCAACGGAAATAATAGCATGTGAAGATGAAACTGAAGAGGAATCATCATTGTTTACCTCAACTTTTGATTCATACACAGGTGATGATGGCTTCTTTAAGCCTTCGCTACGCTTCAACTTCTCCAAGGCCTCTTCCGCGGTTCGTAATTGAAGCTGCAATATTTTCTTCTCTTCTTTCTTTTCTCATAGTATCCTCCTTAATTCAACATTCTCTTCTCGAAGACTCTAGTTGATCTCCTCATTTGAAAGGTGAGAAGATGATGAAGGAGATGAATAACATGCATAACCACTGGAAGATGTGGAGGAAGCATCGTTCTCTGATCTTCCTTTCTCGTCTTCCTCTATTCTCTTCTCATAAGCGTCGTACATTATGTTCACCATTTTGGCCATCCTCAGCATGGCCACGTACATGTATTTTTCATCCTCCATTGCTACACGTTCAATCATTGTTCACGGTCATAATTCACATCACCGAGAAGACCGCTCTAATACCACTTGATTCGGGTCCATCAGCTACCAGATTTATCTATGATATTTTACTTCTATGATGGGGTTATAAATTCATTGAAAAGAGCATTAAGCGGAACCACATGCATTCTTTAAGAGGAACAAGACAACAATCAACAACATAAGAACACAAGACATTGATAACGTAGTTCGTCCAATTTGGACTACATCTCCGGGCCCAGTGTCAAAATGGGGTAGGCTGCTTCATATAGTGTTAAAAATTGTGATGATGTACATGGAGTATTTTTTGTCATACAAGGATATATGCCCTCAACATGAATGTCTTGTCTCTCCATGAGACGTTTCGCTACAAGAAATCTTACTCCCAATAGGCCTCCTATCAACATGAAATAATCTAACACAAGGTGACGATGAGGATCCCTTCAACAAGGTTACATAGGGATCATAACAAACCATGGCGAATACATCTCACATGAAGTAGAAACATAGATCCCGTGACATACATCAAGAAAGGATCTAAACAACATATTACATCTCACAACAAATGAAAAAAAAGGCACATGGTCAATACTGCATATAACTCACCCCTGAAGTTGGCTAAAGAATTGGATGCGTAGCTGTTGAATTTGAATGCGCCATCAAATTTGTGGTGTCGAGAGGCATAAAATCGATTCTCCACACTTGGGAATCTGACATCGTCACTCCAACATAGAAAATGGATGAAAAATGGGAAGCTCTGCTATTGAAATGGACATTGTCATTGGATTCCTATCGCCGAGGGGTGTAAAATCGACATAAAATTTGTCAAATTCTAACTACGGCAAGTTCAGGACCTCAAGGAAGATTTTTTATGCCCCTCAAGATTCCTTGGGAAAGGTTCCACCCCTCTAGACTCTCATGGTTCTGTACCTGCAATAAAAAAATATTATTCATTAAAGAACATGTCGATCTTCTCCATGTTCTACCTCTGCTTTGCTCACGACTCCATTAGCCTCCATGTGCTCTCATCTCTCATGTATTCTCCATCATTCTCCATGCTTCTCGTGAACCATTTGAATGGCATTTTATAACTAAGTGTGAGCGTGAATAAGACAAAGTATGAGGTTGGCACATTGGTTGGCATAATCATATTAAGATACTTGTTGTTGGGCAGTTTGGGTTCAAATCCCATTGACTCCAAATATTGTTTTAAATCTCAATTTTAGTTTTAATATAGTTTTTGCAAACTATATAATATATGGAATTTAAAGCCCAATTTTAGTTTCAATATAGTTTTTTCAAACTATATAATATATGGAATTCATATGTTCATATTGTAACAACTCCTAAAAACATGAGAATAAGACTAAAAATGGAGGTTGCACCATTCAAGGCCACTTACGCCTAATTTGAGGTTCCATTTGGAACCATGTGATTGAGATATGTGGAACTCCCTCATTGGTCCACATCATTTTCCACCTCTACCACCTACTTGCCATATGTCGACTTGTGGTGCTGCCACATCACCTTTTTGTGTGTCCACCTTCTTTGTTGACTGTGATGCCACATTAGCTTTGTGGGTCCCACTAGGCCTACCATGTGCCATCCATATTGAAACATGGATCAAATCCCCACTGATTTAGTAGGAGAAAGGTTGCCAAAAATGTCCCAAATTTAATGTGAGCAGGGTCAGGGCTAATAGTCAATGAGTCATCAATAATGGAGTTCCTCCCATTCACATCAAAATATAGTGTGTGGATGGATTCCAAATTTTCCAAATAGGTATCAATGTCCATTACAGATAAAAATGAGGAATGTTAAAATACAATCAGAATGTGGTAGCTCAATATGCAGAGAAATAATACGTAAAGGAAAAAATGTAGAATTACTAAGAGAAATAATACCTGATACCAAATCAATATAAAAATGTTATTGAAGACATGTGATAGGTGGTGTGATTTTATGCTTATCTGAGAGAGAGTGTTGACCAATATCTTGAACTATCGGATATTGTATAGATATCAACAGATAACCCCCATTGTAGAAAGTTTATGATATTCCATGTCACCGATTTCCAAATCTACACAGGCACTTGACAGTAAGATGCCAGAAATTATGAAAACCTAGACAACGAAAAGGAATTTCCCAATATTCAATTCGTTTCCTAGTAGAGAACCCACCCCAATTGAGCTCCACCTTTGCGTAAAGGCCAGTAGCGAAGTCCACCTCCACCAAAATCCATGTGATACATTTATCTCTCTATAACATGCTTGCTTCCTCCAGGAAAGAAAATTTACCAATGGAATTTTTGATCATCATTAGTGATTCACGTGTGTGGAATACAAGGGGTAAAACACGGAGTTTAGCTAAAACCAATTTACTCCATGGAAATTCCACGCATGGATCAAATCCCACATGCGAGTGATGTAAAGAGAGGAAACCACAACCATGAACCCAATACGATCCCAAAATATTTGAAACATCATCATCATTAGTAAAGTGGAAGCAGAACCACTAATTGTATAACATGTTAAAAAGATGAGAGTACTTAAGAACAAGTTATCGATGTTCTTTAACCCAAGATTCAATCAAAGAGCCACCCATTCACACATAAGACCACTTACCCACCACCTCCCATTGTTGTAATCCTACCACTCGGTCCTAAAAAACATTGGAACTAAAAAAAAGTTTTTGATAATCTAGATCAACCTTAACTACGTTCTTTTCCACAAATGATGGAAAAAAATTCATGGATTACCACATCTGGGTTCAATAAGTGATAGGGATATAGAAACATTTGAATCCACATGTATAGTTGCATGTATGGGAGATGTCCCAGAGGACTGGACTCCTGAATTAGGGCATCTACGAATTTCGGCCGCAATAGTCACATGTACTAACAAATCGAGTAATGGCTCATGACTGCCCTAGTTGCCTTTTGTATCAAGTAACATCCTACCAATAAATGTAAAGGCGAATTGTACAGCTGACACTGCCAACACTCTGCAATCCATCCTATACGTGCACTAAAGTAAAGAGCATTACCAAAAATGCCTTATGTAGTAGTGTGTTAAAAAAACTCAATAAAATATGTAGGAAAGAAAAATTAATGTCACTTATCAATTATAGACCCCACTCGATGTAGGTCATCACCAACTCAATCCACTAGGACACCCCTTCAAATACAATAGAATAACCAATCAGCATCGACAAATTTCCTTCAAAAAATATCATCAAGCACACAATCGACAAAGATCTTTAATGATGACACATTCCATTAATGGATTGTCCCTCATATAATTAATGGCCAACTTGGAAAATAAATATCATCCCAGACAAATTAATGACCCCAAATTACTCCTTTGTAATTGAATTCAAAATTCAAATGTGTTACCCACTCCACAAACCAAAATGAATGCACTTACATAGTAGTAAATATCCTTGGAAATCCCATGATCGACTAATACCAAACCAGAGAGGAATAGGAAGATCCACAAGAGAAAAGGTTCAGAAGAAAGACCTTGTAAAACAACTAGCTAGGGCATCTCAGATAAACCACATATAAGACCAACACATAGTAGCTAAGATCCTCAAAAATCCCATGATTGACCAATCCCAAATGAGAAAAGGGACAATAATATCCAAAGGAGAAAATCTTAAAAAGAAATACCACATAAACAACCAACTAGTGTGTCTCAGATAGACCATAGAGTAGACCAATAACTAGAGTGGAAAACAAATATTTATTAGTGTACCTTGAAACAAAAAAAAACTAGTAGATATCCCTGATATCATCCAGAATCAGGATAAAAAATGAATCTAGCTCAAATAATTATGCCTAGATTTATTTCACCCAACAACACTAGAAACTTCACCAGTGAAGGCTACATTTAATTCATCTATGTCCACACTTGTATCCAAAATTACTGCCCTTGTGAATTTTTTGACTAATGCTTCCACAATTCAATCTTTATCCTCAACATCTGTAATATTCCAAAATTAGCTTGCAACTAATTTGAATATTAAAGTTTTGTTTTTTCACTTATATATGTGAATAAGTGGGTAGGGAGACCCATAAATCTCTTTAGTAGGAATAAAACCACTTCTCATGTGACATGTCTATGCATGCTTTTGCTATTTAGCAGAGTCTGCAATGTTGTTTAGCACAAGGGTGTTTCCGAGAGGAAATCCCATCCTCAACCTCGGGAGACTTTGAGTGCCTACTCAGGAGAGGTATCTTAAGCTGCATTACCACTATCTGGAATTTTTCCAAGCTTTAGTCTTCATCTACATCACATCCTATTCCAAATTTGTGTTGTGTTGCAGGGTTGCAGTAGTGGAGGGTTGTAAAACCCAATTTCTAATCTTGCTTTCTAGTGGAGGGAGCAGCCCTTCATTTCATTATTTAGCATCAAGATAAGTAGCTGCCATCATCTACAACGCAGTTTCCATCAAGGACTGCGTTATTTCAGAGAGCAGTTGCAGCAGTGGGTCTATTTCCCTAGTTGGACAGGTTTTATTTCCTATCAAGGGATAAACCCTTAATTTTGGAAATATATTGGAGGATGTTCAGCCATTTCCTATATCAGATCAGCCACCTCGTATCAGTGATTCACTTGCAGTGGTTATTCAGCCCTAGGGCCATATTTTTCTATTATTGTATTTTGGGCATTTTCGGAAACATTTTCTGGGTTGTCTAGGAAAACTATTTTGGAGCCTATATTTCTATCCTTGGAATTTTTTTAGCCATATATTAGGTGATATACATTATTTCTTCTACCAGCAGCAGTTACTCTCATTAAAACTTCCGTGTATTTCCTTCTAGCATTTTTCATAGTAGCAACATCTCATTATTGAGGGTGCTTTTTCAATGGAGGCTTGTTTGCCTTGATTGTATGAGTTGTTCCTCAAAGATATTGATATTCTTTGTTGTTGATATTCATAATAATATGGATATTTCATTTTCTCATATCTGATCTATTGTTACTTACTGCATATTTCTAGTTTTATGTCTTGTATTGCTACTCTCCCAATTTTGGGATATTACAACATCTGCTTCTCGCAAAAGTTGTCATAGAGATTTCTAAGTAGGCATATTTTATTCCAATGAATATTATGTAATTTTCCTCCACCATCCTTCAAGTGAATCTAATCCAAGTTATTTTAGTGTACCTTCAGGATCCATCGCATCAAATTTATTAGTTATACCGATGTTTCGAACCATCTATCGTGGTTCTAATCCATGTTGTCGATGACAATTAGGATTTCCAACACAATAATGTGCTGATAAAAAAAACCAGCGGATAGAAGTAGCGATCAAAATAAATTGAAATAGACAAAAAAAACAAATTAAAACACAATCTATGTAGACCCCAAAAAGTACTCTATCTATGTTACTTCCTATCCACGTTCAGCAAAAGTGCCTCAATCGCAACTCTCACCAAGCACACCTCTGTTGTTGGCCTCCATCACTCCAAATCCCATCAGTTGTTGTCGACCTCCATCACCCTAAATCCCATTAGTTGTTATCGGCCTCCGTCGCTCCACTTCTTGAAGAATCCATCAACAACGTAAAGATAGACCCCTAATCCTTTACTTTTACCTTTTTTACTAGTGCCTTGTATCGAAAATTTTAAGATGAAATTAAATTTTAACACAAAATATTTATTTTGTCTGATAAAATTTTCTTTAAATACCCCTCTGTGTAGTAGTGACGAATACAACGACATAAAATTTATCTCCAATCAGATCAAAAGAGATCAAAGGGACAAAAGAGGAATCAATGTCCAGAAACTCTTTCCAGGAAAATTTCTCGTGTTCTTCAAAGTCGACTACCTGCACAATATGAAGAACCCAACAAAACGTTGTTTTTATATAAAATATCGTGAATGGTAAGTGAAATAGCAAACTTGGTATAAATGCGAGACAATATTAGCTCACAAGCTAGCAGACTTAGGTTGCACTGCCAGAGTCAATTTTGCAGGTGTTAGATAATATTTTCTTAAATTGATATGGTTTTGTCTTAATTTTTAATTGTCTTAAATGTGTTTCTTATTAATTGTCATTGTCCTAAATAAAAAATTGTATCTTAAAATAATTTTGTCTCAAACTGTTTGTCTTAAATATAAAGCTTTGTCCTAAAATATTTCTGTCTTAAATCATTTTTCTCTTGAATATAAATTTGTGTCTTAAGTTATTTTTGTCTTAAAGTGTTTTTGTTTTAAATACAAATTTTTTCCTTAAACTATTTTTTTTTTAAATTTCTTTTGTCTTAAATATAAATTTTTGTCTTAAAATGTTTTTGTCTCAAACTCTTTTTGTCCTAAATTTTATATTTAAGACATGGATTTGTATTATTTATTTTGATATTTTTGGATCTCGATTTTTCATGTGACATGTCAATGCATGCTTTTGCTATATAGCAGAGTCTGCAGTGTTCTTTAGCACAAGGGTGTTTCTGAGCAGAAATCCCACCCTCATCCTTAGGGGACTTTGAGTTCCTACTAAGGAGAGGTATCTTGAGCTGCATTCCCACTATTAGGCATTTGGCCAAGCTTCAGTCTTCATCTACATCACAACCTATTCCAAATTTGTGTTGTGTTGCAGGGTCGCAGTAGTGGAGGGTTGTAAAACCCAATTTCTGAGCTTGTTTTCCAATGGAGGGAGCAGCCCTTCATCCAAGAAGCTTGTAAGGAGATTCATTGTGCCTCATTTCATTATTTAGCATCAGGCTAAGTAGCTACCACCATCTACAACGCATTTTCCCTCAAGGACTACATTATTTCAGAGAGCAACTGCAACAATGGGTCTATTTCCCTTATTGAAGGGGTTGTATTTCCTGTGAGGGGATCAACCCTTCATTTGGGAAATCTACTAGAGGAGGTTCAGCCATTTCCTATATCAGATCAACCACCTCCTATGAGTGATTCAGTTGCAGTGGTTATTCAGCCCTAGGGCCATATTTTTCTATTATTGTATTTTGGGTATTTTCATAAACCTTTTTTGGGTTGTCTAGAAAATTTGTTATGGAGCCTAGATTTATATCCCTAGCATTTCTTGAGCCATATATCAGGGGACATACATTATTTTTTCTTCCAGAAATAGTTACTGTCATTAAAACTGTCGTGTATTTCCTTCCAACATTTTGCATAGTAGCAACATCTCATTATTGAGGGTGTTTGTTCAATCGAGGCTTGTTTGCCATGATTGTATGAGTTGTTCCTCAAAGATATTTATCTTCTTTGCTGCTGATATTCATAATAATATGGATCTTTATTGTCTCATATCTGATCTATTGTTACTTATTACATATTTCCAGTTTTATGTCTTGTATTTTTGCTCTCCCAATTTTGGGATATTACAACATCTGCTTCTCGCAAAAGTTGTTATAGAGATTTCTAAGTAGGCATATTTTCTGCCAATGAATATTCTGTATTTTGCCTCCACCATCCTTCAGGTGAATCCAATCCATGTTAATGTAGTCTATCTTCAGGATCCATCGCATCAAATTGATTATTTATACCGACGTTTTGAACCATCTACTGTGGATCTAATCCATGTTGTCAATGAAAATCAGGAGTTCCAACATAATAATGTGCTGATAACAACAACCAATAGATAGAAGTAGCACTCAAAATAAATTGAAACAGACAAAAAAAACAAATTAAAACAAAATCTATGGAGACCTTGAAAAGTACTCCATCTATGTTAATACCTATCCATGTTCAGCAAAAGTGCCTCAATCGCTCCTCTCACCAAGCACACCTCTGTTTTTGGCCTCCATCACTCTAAATCAAATCAGCTTTTGTTGACCTCCACCACCCTAAATCCCATTAGTTTTTTAGGCCTCCATTGCTCTAATTCATAAAGAATCCATCAACAATGTAGAGACGAACCCCTAATCCTTTACTTTTACCTTCTTTACTAGCCCCTTGTATCGAAAAATTTAAGACGAAATTAAATTTTAACACAAAAGAGGAATCGATGTCTAGAAACTCTTGGCAGGAAAATTTCTCGCGTTCTTCAAAGTCGACTACCCCCACAATATGAAGAACCCAACAAATTGTTTTCTTTATATAAAATATAGTGAATGGTAAGTGAAATAGCAACCTCAGTATAAATGCGAGACAATATTAGCTCGAAAGATAGCAGACCTAGGGTTCATAGCCAGAGTCAATTTTGCAGGTGTTAGATAATATTTTCTTAAATTGATATGGTTTTGTCTTAATTGTTAATTGTCTTAAATGAGTTTCTTATTAATTGGAATTGTCTTAAATAAAAAATTTTATCTTAAAATATTTTTGTCTCAAACTGTTTGTCTTAAATATAAAGCTTTGTCCTAAACTATTTTTGTCTTGAATATAAAGTTATGTCTTAAATTATTTTTGTCTTAAAGTGTTTTTGTTTTAAATATAAATTTTTGCCTTAAAAGATTTTTGTCTTAAATTGCTTTTGTCTTAAAATATTTTTGTCTCAAATTGTTTTTATCTTAAATTTTATATTTAAGACAATTCAATTGAAAATAAGAATTGATTTTTTAAGACAAGATTTCTTTTGTCTTAAAAAAATGTCTTAAAAGTGCCCTTGGTGCAATAGTAGTGAACTAGAAATTAATTTCTTAAATTCCCACCAAAAACTATAATAATTTGACAATATTATATTTTATATACTGTCCTAAATTATATCGAAAATTGATTTTCCACATTGTCTTAAAAATTTCCTAAATTTTAAATAACAAAAATAATTATGATTTGAATAAAAAATAATTAACTTTAAAAAGATATAATAATTAAGAATATTATATTTTATAGGTCCATCTAAGACAAAATTTCCTAAACTCGTTTTAAATAACAAAAAATATTATGATTTGACTAAAAAATAATTAACTATAGAAATATATAATAATTAAAAATATTATATTTTATAGGTTCATCTATCTTATTTGTAGTTATTCAAAAAAACCTGGTTCTAAGTTTGATGGTCTGTATTAACAATTTCACAATATTACAAAATTTGATAAATCTTTTAATAATAATCACATCAGAAAAAATGAAATACATAATCCGAAATATTATAAAATAATCTACAGCTGAGTTAAGCAAAGTGAATACTCACATGAAAGACATACATCCATGCCTTTTGGATCATGATGGTTGTAGAGTCCTTACTCATTCACATGAATCTTGTTACGATTGATTCGTTCCTGTTAGTCTTATCAGATTCATTTGTGCAGATGAGCTGTTAAGTTTAACAAGAGGATGAGTTTAACCAAAAAACATTATTATATTTTATATAATGTCTTATGGTTGAAGAGTCCTTATTCATTCAGGTGAGTCTTATTAGGATTGATTCGTTCCAATGAGTCTTATCACATTCATTCATTTAGGTGAGTTCCTCATTCTAACCTTATTACTTATTCATGTGAATGACCTAAAGGCAAGCATGAGCGAAGCCCTCATTTCAATTTCTCTTTCGATGAGTCAATTTTGAATGATAGTTGGCAACATTGTGTGAAATGATAAATATTATGTCTCGTTCTATGTTCTCTTCTTCATCTCCTCATTCTAATGATGATAAGACGATGAAAGAGACGAAGAAGATACATAAGCCCTGGAAGATGTGGATGAAGCATTGTTATCTGATCTTCCTTTCTCCTCTTCCTCTATTCTCTTCTCATAAGCGTCGTACATTATGTTCACCATTTTGGACATCCTCAGCATGACCCCATACATATCTTTGTCATCCTCCATTTTTGCACAGTCAATCCTCATTCATGCTCGCAATTCACATCAGTGAGAAGACCACTCTGATACCACTTGATCTCGGTCTGTGAGCTACCAAATTTACCCATTATCTTTTACTTCTATGATGTGGTTAGAATTGCACTGAAAAGAGAATTAAAATAACACACATGCACGATTTAAGCAAGAGGAACAAGACAACAATAAAAAACATAAGAACACGAGACATTGATAATGGCATTCGTCCAATTTGGACTACGTCTCTGAGCCCGATGTCAAAATGGAGTAGGTTGCTTCATATAGTGTTGGAAATGGTGATGATCTACATAGACTATGTTTTATATCATACAAGCATATATGCCCTCAACATGAGTGGCTTGTCTCTCCACGAGACGTTCCACTACAGGAACTCTCACTCCCAATAGGCCTCCTATCAACATGACATAATCTCATACAAGGTGACAATGAGGATCCCCTTAACAAGGTTACATAGGGATCATAACAATCCATGGCGAATACATCTCACATGAAGTAGAAACATACATATTGCGACATGCATCAAGCAAGGATCTAAACAACATATTACATCTCATAGCAAATAAAAAAAAAGGCACATGATCAATACTGCATATACCTCACCCCTGAAATTGGCTGAATAAGTGGATGCTCAGCTATTGAATTTGGTTGCACCATCAAATTCATGGCATTAAGAGGAATAAAATTGACTATCCCCACTTGGGAATCTAACACTATCACTCCAATCTCGAAAATGGCCAAAAAATGGGAAGCTCTGCTGCTAAAATGAACATCACCATTGGATTCTTGTCTCCGAGAGGTGTAAAATCGACATAAAATTTCTCAAATTCTGACTCTGACAAGTTCGGGACCTCAAGGAATCTTTTTGATACCCCTTAAGATTCCTTGGACAAGGTTTTGCCCCTCTGGCTGCTCATGGTTCCGTACCTATAATAAATAAATATTATTCATTGAAGAATTCACTGGTCTACTCCACGTTCTACCCCTGCTTTTCTCACGGCTCCACTGGCCTCCCTGTGCCCTCATCTCTCATGTATTCTCCATCATTCTCCATGGTTCCCTTGAACCATTTGAATGTCATTTTATAACACGGTGTGAGGGTGAATAAAACAAAGTGTGAGGTTGGCACATTGGTTGGCATAATCATATAAAGATACTTGTTGTTGGGAGGCTTTAGGTTCAAATCCCATTGACTCCCAATATTGTTTTAAAGCCCAATTTTAGTTTTAATATAGTTTTTTCAAACTATATAATATAAGGAATTCATATGTCCATATTGTAATGACTCCCAAAAACATGAGAATAAGATAAAAAATAGAGGTTGCACCATCCAAGACCACTTGTGCCTAATTTGAGGTTCCATTTGGCACCATGTGATTGGGCCATTTGGCCAACCCTCATTGGTCCACATTATATGTCACCTCTACCACCTACTTTCCATGTGTCAACTTGTGGCACTGCCGCATCACCTTTTTGTGGTCTGCTTGTTTTGTTGACTGGGTTGCCACATCAACTTTGTGGGTCCCACTAGGCCTACCACATGTCATCCATATCGCTTGCCACATGGCAAAATGTTGACTTTGACTTGTTTTTTTGCTCAGATTTGAGTGTCGTTTGCGCCATTAGAATTAGGGTGACAAGCACTACAATATTTTCCTAGTTTGAAAGAATTATGTCCACTTTGAATTTTTACCATTTGTGAGCCCTCTTGGTCTTCTAAGGGTGCCCAGATCCCTTAGATCAACTCCCCACCAAATTAGTAGGAGAAAGGTCGGTAGAAAAAAAGTCCCAATTGAATGTGAGCAGGGTCAGGGCTAACAATCAATGAATAATCAATAGTGGAGGTCATCCCATTCGCATCAAAATATAGAGCTTGGGTAGATTCCAAATTGTCCAAATAGATATCAATGTCAAGTGAAATAGCAACCTCAGTATAAACGAGAATAAATCGTGAATGGTAAGTGAAATAGAAACCTCAGTATAAAAGAGACAATATTAGCTCGCAAGCTAGCAAACTTAGGGTGCACTGCTAAAGTCAATTTTGCACGTGTTAGATAATATTTTCTTAAATTGATATGGTTTTGTCTTAAATGTTAATTGTCTTAAATGAGTTTCGTCTTAATTGTCATTGTCTTAAGTGGTCATTGTCTTAAATAAAAAGTTTTATCTTAAAATATTTTTGTCACAACTATTTGTCTTAAATATAAAGTTTTGTTTTAAAATATTTTTGTCTTAAATATAAAATTTGTATTTTTGTCTTAAAGTGTTTTTGTTTTAAATATAAAGTTTTGTCTTAAAATATTTTTGTCTCAAAATGTTTTTGTCTTAAATATAAAATTTTGTCCTAAAATATTTTTGTCTCAAACTGTTTTTGTCTTAAATTTTATATTTAAGACAATTCAATTGATATTAAAATCTAATGTAAAATAACTAAAATAAGAAGTAATTTTTAAAATACAAAATTTATTTTGTCTAAAAATGTCACTAAAAATTAATTCCTTAAATTCCCAGAGAAAGCTATAATAATTAGACAATATTATATAAAAGAAATTGATTTTCCACAATATCTTATAAATTTCCTAAACTCATTTTAAATAAATTGACTAAAAAAAATTAACTGCAAAAAGATATAATAATTAAAAAAGATTATATTTTATAGGTCCATGTAACTTATTTATTTGTAGTTATTCAAAATAATCTGGTTCTAAGTTTGATGGTAATAAGTCAACCATCTTTGTCTCTATTAACAATTTCATAATATTAGAAAATTTGAGAAATCTTTTAATAATAATCGGATCAGAAAAAATAAAATACATAATTAAAAACATTATAAAATAATCTGCAACCCAGTTAAGCAAAGTGAATACTCACATGCAAGGGACACGTCCACGCCTGCCGGATCCTAATGGTTGTAGAGTCCTTATTCATTCAGGTGAGTCTTATTATTAGGATTCATTCGTTCCAGTGAGACTTATCACATTCATTCGTGCAGGTGAGTTGCTAAGTCTAACAACAGCTGAACCTACCTTAGATTAAGATGCGTGCCCAGTGGGTCGGGACTCGGGCCAACCTTATTACTTATTCATGTCAACGACCTAAGGGCGGGCGTGAGCGAACCCCTCATTTCGATTTCGATGAGTCAACGTTGAATGATAGTTGGCAACGTTGTGTGAAATGATAAATATCCTCTCATTCTCTGTTCTGTGTTCTCAGCCTGAACATTCATAGTAAAATGAACGAGGAACCGGACTCTTTGCGCGACCCAATTCTTGAGGAGAGGAAGGGACGTAGCAGCCAAAATTGGTCACTGATATGCTCAAACGAAGCAGGGAGACGGTTCTGTGAGGAATCAAAGAATCTATGGAGGATTGCGGGGCCTGCAATATTCTCTCGCGTTGCCATGTATGGGACGAATGTTGTTACTCTCGCGTTTGCCGGGCACTTGGGAGAGTTGGAATTAGCTGCTATCTCCATTGCTTCTACTGTCGTCGTCGGATTCAATTTTGGATTACTAGTAAGCTTCCACACTGTTTTTTCTTAATTGTTATTTTAGTTTTTATTTAAATAGTTGTGAATTCATAGTAGACATTTTTATGTATATCTTAGATTTTAGGAATATTAAGGTATCTAGAGGTTAGGAGAGAAGATCAAACCATTTTTACTTTTAGATTTTCTTGGCAATCTACATAAGTTTAGCAAATTTGTAACTAGTAAGAATAATGTGGGTTACTTGAATATCAAATCTAGTGCTTGTCATTATAACACCAAAATTATATGCAACAACTCATAAGCTAAATATACTAAGGAATATAACCTATAAATTAAATATATTGGGAATTTTTAAGTTAGCTAGACCAAACTCCACCAAGATATTCTAGGTAATCTACATAAGTTTAGCAAATTTGTAACTAGCAAGAATAATGTGGGTTAGTCTGAATATCAAATCTAGTGCTTGTCACTATAACACCAAAATTATATCCAACAACCCATAAGCTAAATATATTGGGTATATAGCCTATAAACTAAATATACTGGAAATTTTCAACTTAGCTAGACCTAGACTCCACCAGGGTTGGGAGCCTACTCCTTAAGAGAGAGTACTCTTTAAGCCTTATCACAACTAGCCAAAGATATCCCTTAAAATTGAAAATAAAATAAAGAGAAAAACATGGCATTGTACAGACCACTCATTATCCTTTATTTTAATTACTTTTAATAGCAAAAGATAGTAGTAGTTATTTTAATAGCCACCCATGGTAGGTTCACAAGAGGACATTAGATAATCAACTAATAGAAACACTTTGCTGTTTTTAGTTTTTTTTTCAATTGTGGTGACTTTATAATGGGCAATTTTATGTGGATTGCAGATTTTAGGAATATTTAGGATTCTGAATTTTAGGAGAAGGTCAATTATTTCACCTTTTCACTTAAGAGAAGGTCAATTGTTTCACGTTTTCACTCTCACATTCAGGGTATTCCTGGCAATCTAAGTAAGTTCAGCAAATTTGTAATTATATCCAACAACCCATAAGCTAAATATATCAGAAATACAAGCGATAAGATAAATATAGCTGAAATTTATAACATAGCTAGAGATAGACTACAGTAGAGTTAGCCTACTGACAAGAATTGAAAACTGAAAAGAAGTGGAGCAGAGGATTACTCTTCTCAAGACTACGATTCACTTAAATAATATTACATTGGAAACATCATCAATAAATGACTCGAGTGTAACTCGACTAAACTGGACTAACTCAAACTGAACTAAACACTTGGACTGACGGTTTCGACAACTAGCAGGTAGTTGGAATTAGATTCTTCAACTCCCCCTTAATTACAACCACATAAAAATTTAATTAAGATACCTAGTGGTCTATGTCTTAGTGAGACTTATAATTTAAAAAACTTCACTTCAACTAGATTTAGTTTTCTTCTTCTCTTTTTCTAGATTCTATAACCTCTAAATTGTTTCATCATTTTCTTCTTGTTATATTCTTCAAACCCCAGTTCCGTCATTTGCTGGTGCAGGTCTTCTATTGTTCCATGTTCTCTAAGCATTTCCTGGACTTCTTCTAAAAATGACTTGTATGTGGGCTGTTGCCACATATTGTCTTTTGTAGTGCGTTTTTCATCATCAATCTGCTGCAACATAATATCAAAATAATCAATCTACTGCAACATAAGATCAGAATAATATTTTATCTCTTCATAACTCCAATACTTGAAAATTTCATTGACATGTTCGTCATGCATGTTTTCTTCAACATTCATATATACAGCTTTTGTGTAGACCTTATCAAGATATGCTGTTGAAAGCCATGTTTCAATAAACTTTTTCCTCTTCTTCATAATCAATTTGTGTACTTGCACACTTGAAATCAATGTTAGAATTAAAAATATTTGCAAAGAGTGTTTTCTCTTGTTGCACTTTCTTATCTGCTTCTTTGCAAACTTCTTTCTTTTTCTCTGTTTTCTCCTTGTGGGCTTCCTTCTCTGCATCTGCCTCCATCTCTATTTATGATTTCCCTTTGAGGAATTCTTTCTTTGCTTCTGTCTTTATCAGTGTTTCTGTCTTTGTCTTTATCTTTGTCTTTTTCTCTATCTTTGTCTTTTCATCACTAACATGTGCTGCTACAAACAGGTTGTCTTCCACTAACTGAAGTGGGGTTATCTCAACAAATAGCATGATGTTGATATTATGTTTTTCTTTCATCATCTGCAACCAATCATCATTAGTCAACAAATCTCGATCAAATTTTACATCAACAATATTAATCACTGGATTTACCATAGAAATGATTGCTTCAATAGCAGTTTCACTCTCATCAGAAAGCTCTGTTGCTGGAATCACCAAATCATCATCAACAAGCTCTGTTGCTGGATTCACCATATCATCATTAGCAAGCTTTGTTGCTGGAATCACCAAGTCTTCATCAGCAAGCTCTGTTGCTGGATTCATCAAATCTTCATCAAAATACTCTATTTTTGGTGTCATCAAGTCATCATCAAAACATCATCAACAACCTCTGTTGTTGGAATCATCAAATCTTTGTCCACTTGTGGTTGTGCACAGTGGGATTCACGACAATCTTTGTGCTGCTTCTCACTGCAATCTCTTCACAGAGATCATCTTGTTGTAGATCTGTTGCTTTAGATCCACCTTCATATTCAAATTCAATGCTCCCCCTTGCACCAAAACACGTTTCAAGTATATCTCATGCCTCCTTGGCTGTCTTGACATCTGAAATTAAGGGAAGAATACTTTCATCCACATGTTGTTTTATGCATTTTAATGCAAGTGTCTTTTTTCCTTTTTATTTCTAGATCTAAAAAAATCTCAAACATATTTTGTTTTTGCTTTAGCCTCTTGGTTTTTCCCATGACCTAGTTACTTGGCTTCCACAAACAAGTAAGTCTACATATGCTGATCAAATACCTTGCTTCTAAAAAATATACTTGTCTCAAAAAATCTCATTTTACACATTCAATTTCACAAGGCTTTCACATTGCCATTTTTTAAATTTCTTTCTCAAAAACATTTCCTTTTAAATAAAAGAAAAATTCAAATGCTAATGTGAGCCTTTTTTTAAATCTCCTTTTAAAAAGTTATAAAACCTTTTTTTTTAACAATTTTATTTATTTATTTATTTATTTATTTTTATTTTTAAATTTTTTTTTTTAACTTTAATTAAAAACCATTTTTCTTCATATAAAAATGGGCTTCCTCCTTTTTCCCAAATCAGGTGGAGTTACATGGCCTTTTATAAATAAGAATTCTCTTAAATGGGAAATCATTTTATGAGATGAAAAACCTTTATAAAACCGATTCCATATGAAAAATCGATGTACCAATCCGCTTCCTCAGTGCCTTGATTTTTGTTCCATTGTGCTTTCATGCATCACTCGGATTTCGATGAGTAAATATTTTTAACAAAAAAAAATACCTTAATGCTGGTAATTGAGGCTGGACGTGCGTGAGTGAGGAATCTGTATGAGTATTTGAAACTAACGTGTTTCTTATATCTTCTGGGCTGGTTAATAATGCTTAACGCCCTTTTTATCAACAGCTGAGTTGCGTTAATAACGCATTGGATATCTCCCATGTCTACGTTAATAATGTCGAGCCTCCAATAAAACAGTGCGTTAGTGCAGCGTTTTTTTTTAATCTCGGCTTTCTTCTCCAATAGCTTTTTTGTTTCTGGAATTATCTTTCTACAATTGGTTTCGGCTTTGCCTGACTTTTTCTTTGTAGGAGGCGTTTTCAACTTTCCTCAAACCTCTGATGCTCTCTCAATGAGTCTTATGTAGGCTCAACTCTTCTCTTTTGTTGGAATTTCTGAGTATTCCGAACACACAGGGAAAATAAAAACTCTTCTCCTTTAACACAGAGAAATGCTGGACAAAGATGGCATAAAATGCTTTCTATTTCATTAGCAAAACAAAGCTATTACAAAGTTTCTTCCACTGTGTGGGATTACAAAATGTGTCTGACTGCTACAAATGCAGTGCTCACAAAATACTTCTCTCTGTCTCTTTCACAACGCACTTACAGTGCTCTCTGTTTTCTTCACTGTGTTTTTCTTCTCTCTGCCTACGAGCTTTTTAACAATACACATCATTCTTTTTTTTTTACAATAAGCCTACGGGCTTCTTTTTATATGGTGCGGCATAAAAAAAACAAAAGAAAATAAACTATAGTAAGAACATAAACAAACTAATGCGAAACTCTTTCCTATGGGTCCCTGCGGAGGCACTCTCCCTTGGGTACAATAGATCTGTGTTGTGCCCCTGTAAACAATCTCCACCGTTGATCTTTGGGTCAACGAACCAACCTTGGTCAACTGCAGGGGCACCAGGCGGTCTTATAAAAACCTTTGATATACCTCCCCCGTAACACTATATTACATTGAAAAACATAAAAATTTAAACAAAAATTTTATTTCCGCGATATGCGAGTGGAGCCCACATCGTAATCGGCGATCGGCGGAACAGAGGGACAAACGGTTTGGCCTTGTGACCTTGCGATGCATGATGAGTGATGAGCGACGTGGGGACCACATCCCATCGGTACATCGGCATCGGCGAATAACAAACACGGATGGCGAAAGACCTTGGCTTTGTGACATTGCGATGTGCGATGAGCATTAAGCGCTATCAGCATTGGCACAAAACTTAAGTGGTAGGCGGATCGGCGGATTGGCGATATTGCGATGTGCGATGAACAATTGTGGCGGGACCAGATCGCATCGTGGTGATAACAATGAACCTGCGGTTTTGGGCGGATGGCGATAAGTGTTTGCGATGTGCGATGGATGTGGGGAGCACATCACATCGCAACATCGGCAGTGATATTTGTTGTGGTATGTAACACTTGTCCGTTGCGATATGCGATGTGCAATATCACAACATCACATCGCATCGACGCTTCTCATCAACAAGACACTAAAACAATATTTGGCGATGGGTGATGAAGTGGGGACCACTAATGATGTGGCCCATTAAAAAAAATAAAAGACTTGGCGCGTTGAATCAAAATTTGGTTGTTTGGTTGTTGAGGGCTTAAAAGCCCGAAAATATTGTTCTTTCAATGAAACCTGTTGTTGCGTGGCTTGAACCACGAATTCTTCAATTCCTCCTGCAAAGTCAACTACGGCCATAACAAAATTTAATTTCTCCTTACGGTTTCTCCATTCCTCTTGAATGCACAGTGTTGTGCATGCAATTTCCTCTTCCCCTTTGTACTCTATTTTCTACCTGCACAGGGTACGCAGGTGACTTTAACATTTTCAACATCTTTGCTGCTCCAACTTGGCGTTGCTGCTCTCTCTGGAGTCTTATGCGTGACAAGAATTGAAAACTAAAAAAAAGTGGAGAAGAGGATTAATCTTCTCAATATTATGATTAACTTAAATAAGATTACATTGAAAACATTATCAATAAATGACTCGAGTGTAACTCGACTAATCTGGACTAACTCAAACTGAACTAGACACTTGGACTGACAATTTCGACACCTAGCAGATAGTTGGGATTATATACTCCAACACCTACTCCTTAAGCCTTATCACAACTTGTCAAGGATATTCCTTCAAATTTAAAACAAAGTAAAGAGAAAAACATCTCATTATGTCAATCACTCAATTTGTCCTAAAGAGAAACATGGCATTATGTCAACCATTCAATTTGTCCTTATTTTTATGGCGATAGACGTACCCCTCTTGTAATTGGCTATCTCATAGTAGCCACTACATCAATGGATGAAATTCACACCACTCACTTTCTTGCATATCTAAATCATATGTTTAAACCTTACTTAAATTAATTTACCAGTAACTTTCTAGCATATCTAAATCATATGTTTAAACCTTAAACACTGTACAAGTTATTTGTCACCACTTATCGAGATTAGAGACATGGAATTAAAAATACAAATGTTAAAACTTGCATTATTAAAACGTGTGAATCCTAATGGACCAAATATGTGTCCTCTATTCATTGGCTTTCATTCATTGCACTTTTATGAAACAACCAAAATATTAACATGGTTTTGTAGAAGAAAATAACTGTTTTAAGTTAAAATAGTAGTTTTAGATTTTAAATTTTAAATTGTAATATAATTGATATATTTTAGTTTTTTACTTTTAATATAGTTTATATAATATTAAGTTATAGTTTTGTAAAAATAATATATAATATTATATTTTAATATTTTAAATGTTTCATGTCTTCTTAATCACCATTTCTTGCATCTTATAAATCTGTAGTGAGTTTTTTTCTTTTATTTAACTAGATTTTGAAAGATTTATTTGATTTAAAATTAATAAGAATATATATATATATATATATATATATATATATATATATATATATATATATATATATATATATATATATATATATATATATATATGAGCACTCAATCATCACGTAATTTTTTAATACACTTTCTGTATAAATTAAAACAATGTAATGCTATTATGCTCTTTAATGTAAGCACTGAATTCATTTTCAAAATGACGAAAGATTCACATTGTATAATCAATAATTTTAGAAACTTTTAAAGAAAAGATTAAACAATTCCACATTAGATTGACAAATTGATTTAAAATTCTGCTAATTTACTATGGCAGTTGTTAAATTTGATTTGATCAAGAAAAAAAAAACTCAGACATCAATGTTGAATAATGAGAAATTTTTCAATTTTAACTAAATATGAACAAGATAAATTGAAGTTTAAAGCATTCATTCATAAAGCTTTAATTAGGAATTTATGGATAAGTAAAATGAATATATTATACCATCATATTTTTTTCTTTTAAAATTACTTTAGTCACAAATATTCATTTACTTAATAAAAAATGAGTATGTTATACTAATATATATTTTTTTCTTTCAAATTACTTCAATCACAAATATTTCAATTTATATTAATATCAATTAATTTAGTAAATATGGTTATAGATGTATTTTATATATACGCTTATGTATCAATTAGTAAATGTGATTGTGTTGATAGTTAGTTATTTTAGTGGTAGTTACTTTTAGTTATTTTAATGGTGACCGATGCTAGGTTCACTTAGGACATTTGATAGGCAAGTAAGAGAAACTCTCTGCGCCCTTGTGGAAGGATTTCATATATAATATTACTGATCTAGTTGTGTGTCGTGACTGTATTTTGACATGACAGCTAGGAATGGCAAGCGCCTTGCTAACACTGTGCGGCCAAGCTTATGGAGCTAAGAAATACCACATGCTGGGTATGAAGCTAAGAAATACCACATGCTGGGAATATATATGCAGCGCTCTTACATTGTACTATTTTTTGTTGCGGTCCTCCTCCTACCGATTTATATATTTGCCACCCCCATTTTGAAGCTGTTGGGACAGGCAGATGATATTGCTGTATTATCCGGATCAGTTTGTATCTGGTTCATTCCACAGCATTTTGCTTCTGTTTTCATGTTTCCAATTCAGAGATACTTGCAGTGTCAGTTGAAAAACATGGTCATGGCATGGACCAGTGGAGCCACTTTGGTGCTTCATGTTTTTCTAAGCTGGCTCTTTATCGTTAAACTGCATATGGGACTTATCGGAGCAGCTATGACATTGGATTTAGCATGGTGGCTGCCTTCGATTTGCCAGTTTTTTTACATTATCTGTGGAGGTTGTCCCCAGACATGGACTGGATTATCAAGACAAGCATTCCAGGATCTGTGGCCATATATCAAATTATCTGCCGCTTCTGGCGTGATGCTATGGTTAGTTGCACTCATCTCGATCTTGAAACTATTCTTATCAATGTAATTTTTAGGTTTATAAAATTTAGTTCGAAACAAGGAGTTGACCTTCGTTTTCTTATCAAACAGTTTAGAAACTTGGTATTACACAGTATTGATCCTCTTGACAGGGCATCTACCAGATGCAGAAGTTGCTGTCGATTCCCTTTCAATCTGGTAAAACATGTTTTCAGTTGTTTTGCATTATTTTAGAATAAAGGAAATATTGTAAAAATCATATATTTTGACATATTTGAGTTTTCATCTCATTTCTTACAGCATGAATCTCAACAGTTGGGAGATGATGATACCACTTGCATTTTTAGCGGCAACAGGGTATGTTCACCATACTAGCATTTGGAATGGTACCCTAGAATTCTCAAGGGTTACATTATGCCTCGAATAATTTGTCCTTTGTTATTGCAGAGTGAGGGTTGGCAATGAGCTAGGGGCTGGAGATGGAAAAGGAGCGAAATTTGCAGTGATTGTTTCTGCAAGTACTTCAAGTGCGATAGGAATTGTTTTTTGGGTTCTGATTGTTGTGTTTCGCCAGGATTTCGCTCAGGTGTTTACGAGCAGTACAATCATCATAAACGCGGTTTCTAAATTGGCAATTTTGCTGGCTTTTACTATCCTTCTTAACAGTGTTCAGCCTGTACTCTCAGGTAAGTGCTTTTTTTAAGCGCAGTGACTGTTACTGTTATTTATTTGTGAGAAAACCCATATCTTGTATGTTTGGGCTCTATCGCACAGTGCAATATATAGTTTGTACGAATATGGGAAAAACAAAACATTCAACTTTCATTACGAATAATTCATTCTCATTTTATAATTGAAGAATATTATGCATCGATTAGGTATTTTGTTGGGAATATTAAAATAGTGATAGGTTTTATGTGCTTATCAAAATTATTGAAATGGCAGCCTTTCTGGCTTTATTGTCACACAGTAAAACGTTGAAGTAATAGATTCCCTACTTGTAACTTTTAAGTAGGGAACATCAAAATAGACGGTTCTCTGCGCTTGTCAAATATTGAAATGGCAGTTTCTCTCTGCTTATCCAATATTGAAATGCCAGGTATTCTCGGTTTGTCGTTACAAAGTTTGACATTTTTGGTTTGACATGATTTTCAGGAGTAGCGGTTGGATTAGGGTGGCAAGCTTATGTTGCGTGGATCAACATGGGTTGTTACTATGTCATTGGAGTACCATTAGGGGTGCTGCTTGGCTGGGTATTCAATTTAAGTGTCTTGGTGAGTACACATTATTTTCATTTGTGTGTTAATTTGCAGAGAGGAAATGTCCAAGGCAATGAAGGCCTATTGAACTAACACAGCACTGCCAATAACAGAGTGAATTTACACTGCAGGGAATATGGTCAGGAATGATATGCGGGACAGCAATACAGACTCTTATACTGGGTTATATTACATATCGTTGTAACTGGGAACTAGAGGTGAAAAACACCAAAAATGAAATACTAACATGAAATCAATAGTTGCTTATTGATAATATTTGGTTAATGGTTGTGTATGTACTGATAAATTTGCAGGCAAATAAAGCTATTGATCGGGTTAGTACATGGTCTTCCGAAGATCCTGCTCAAATCACATCGCAGGAGGTCTGTAAAATATATTTCAATAAATGTAGCATTATTAACGAGTCATTTGAATTGTTGAAGCATCACAACTTATGTTTGGCATTTTGTTTTGACAGTCTAGAGCAACGAGAAATGAAGATGGTTTTCGTCCCTAGATAAGATTTAAAGGTTGTTGAGATATTGAAATCCTATATTTCATTAGATATGACAGATGTAAGCATTTTGAATGGCCACCACAATGGGTATGATGGGTATGAGATAAAAAAAATTAATACGGTTCGTCATCCACGTACTCTGTTCAAATTGCTCATCACGATGGAATTTGTCTGTCAAATATTTCTAAAAATTCTTTTAACCCTGGAAATTTCTAAGTTGAGATGGTTGACACAAATTCTGAAGCAGTGTGGAAACCATCCCCTGCTTGAATTTCGAAATTCCTACCCAAATTTCTCTAAGTTGTAAACCGTGAGAAAAACTATTAGCCATGAGGATAAATGATATTCACTGTTATGATGGGATGTAGGATTCAAATTAAAAAATTATTCTTTTCATATGCCTACTGTAATATAAAAGGTGAAAAATAGAAAATGTTATTGATTTTTGTATAGTGTGGTTATTTTAGTTAACTGCTTCATGGGAAGATTAGTAGATCATGGTCTATTATGGTTGATTATACCTAATTATATTCAAGTTATGGTTAATGAGTGTTTATTATGGTAAATATAGAGTTGACTATGGATGACCAAAGTTGTTGACAACTAATTATCACTTAAGGCATTTCTCTTTGAAAACAACTTCACAGTGTCTTTGTTTGGGCCATTGGATCAATGTTAGACAATTGAAATGTTTTAGACCATAAAATCCATGCCTCCTTCATTTATGCTAAGATAACTCACTAACTACCCCACTAAAACTCACTGACGTCTCTTTCACTTTGCTATGAAATACAATACAGCAATACAACCTCTCTTGTGTCTCATTGCACGCCAAACTAATTCACTTTGCTATGAAATACAATACAGAAATACAACCTCTCTTGTGTCTCTTTGATTGCAGGCCAAACTAAAAATCTTATTTCAGAGTGTTATTTTGAGCATAAACTTTGATTACCTCCATCACAGAAAGTACTATCACAGAGATAGGGTTTTCAGTTCTTTTACTTGCTTTATTGAGCCGAGAGGTTTTCAGTTCTTTTACTTGCTTTATTGAGCCGAGAGGCGCATTCTATAGCCCACAGGTATGACCCCAATGTGTAAGTAGGTCGGAAGCCAAAATAACAAAAACTAAAGAAAATTTAAAAAATAAAATTTAAATAATGTCTACTTCAACAATAAATAAAAAAAGTATTATAAATAAATAAAAATAAAAATAAACTAGAGGTATGATAAATAAATAAAACTTCTTTTTATACTATTGCCCAAGTATGATAAATAAACAAAAATATAAATAAACTAGAAATATGGTAAATAAATAAAACATATTTTTTTATATTTACAAAAACTCAAAAAAAAGGTTTTATTTAGGTGAAGCCTATGGGCCAGATACATTATTATCAATACCATGGTCCAAATACCATATTTATAAAAAAGGTATTGTAAACAAATAAATATAAAAGATGTATAAATAGGTAAGGTAAATAAATAAAAATATATCAAATAGGATTAAAAATCAACATCCAATTATATATGAAGTCTATGGCCCAAATATCATATACCAAATTATTATTAATAACATGCAAAAAAAATTTATTAGCCTTAACATTAATATTAAATTATTAGTATTAATATTAATATTTATATTAATAATATTATTATTCTTAAATCTAATATTCATATCAATATATTATAATATTAATATTATTGAATTTAATAACTTTACATTAATACAATATTAATTTGTTATATTATAATATATATTAATATTTCATTAATATATATTAACTTTAGATATATATGGGAGTGAAGAACAAAGACATATGATAGAGGTGGAGAAATAGGGGGAGTGGCAAGGGAGAGATGGAGGTAAACTGAAGGAGAGGGGAGAGGAGGAATGAAGAGAGAGAGAGGGAGAGGAGTGAGAGAGGTAGAGAAGGGTAATAGAGGGAGAGGGAGACATAAGGATGGAGGTGGGAGAGAGAAGGAGAGAGGATTGTATGGTAGAGAGAGAGAGGAAGGGAGAGGGAGGTAGGAGAGAAAGGGAGAGAGAGGAAGAAGGAGAGGAGGAGGAGAGAGGTAGGGATAGAGAGATGGAGTTGGAGGGGGAGAGAGGGAGGGAAGAAGAAAGGCATAGAGAGGGACAAGTGGTGAGAGAGGGAGTGACTAGAGAGAGATGGAGAAATAGTGTGTATGTGTAAGGGTGAGATAAAGAGACATAGAAGGAGTGATGGAGACAAGGGGGGAGAGAATGAGAGAGAAGGAGAAAGGGAGGAATATAGTAACATTGTTGGAGAGAGAGATAGAGTAATGTGGGAATATAGAGGATTGGAGGGCAAAGAGAGAGAGAGAGAGGATTGAATGGAAAAGAGAGAGAGAGAGAGATATATATAAGCGGGGGAGGTGGGGTGAGGTGGGGCAGCACATAGAGGGAGGCGGTAGATAAAGTGAGAGAGTCGAAGAGAGCGAGAGAGGATTGTAGGAGAGAGAGAGAGAGAGAGAGAGAGAGAGAGAGAGAGAGATGGGGGAAGAAAGAGGGAGGTAGAAGAGAAAGGGAGAGAGAGGAAGGAAAAGAGAGGGGACTTGAAAGAGAGAAGGAGAGAGGGAGGGATAGAGAGATGGAGTTGGAGGAGGAGAGAGGGAGGGATAGAGAGAAGCAGTTGGATGGGGAGAGAAGGAAGGTAGAATAAAGACATAAAGAGTGAGTAGCTGAGAGAGAGATGGAGTGACACAGGAGAGATGGAGAGAGAGTGTGTATGTTTGGGGGTGAGGTAAAGAAACAAACAAGGAGAGATGGAGAGAATGGGGGAGAGAAGGATAGATAGAGGCATATAGTAACAAAGTTGGAAGGTGAATATAGAGAGAGAGAGGTGGGAGAGAAAGCAAGAGAGAGAGTGAAGAGAGGTAGGGAAAGAGAGATGGAGATGGAGGGGGAGAGATGTCAACAGTTGCAGATTGAAGACATGAAATTTGGCAAACAACACAAGAGCTCACAGGTGCAGATCACTAGGAGCTCCTACAAGCAAATGCACCCGCTTCAGGTTTCTCATTAAACTCCAATGATTAAATAGATACATTAGGTAGAAAAAATTCCTAAATGTTAGGAACTAAATATCTAATAAAAAGCAAAATCACAACTATGTAACCAAATACCTAATCTCCATTAATTTCTAACACTCCCCCTTAATGGAGAAAGGGATTTTTAAACACACCTAATGTATCCCTAAACAAATCAAACTTCAGTCTTCCTAGAGGCTTAGTGAATATATCAACCATATTATCACAAGAATTACAATACTCTACAAAAATCTCTTTGGACTGCACTTTCTCCCTAAGAAAATGAAATTGAGTGTCGATGTGCTTAGTGTTTTTATGAAACATGAGATTGTAAGCCAGTTTGATAGAACTCTGATTGTCGCAATTGATGATCATAGCTTCTTCTTGTTCTTCCCCTACATCTTGGAGAAGTCTATGCAACCAAACTGCCTCACATGCCGCTGTACAGATGGCTTGATATTCTACTTCTGTTGAGGATAAAGCAATAGTATGCTGCTTCTTGCTACACCAAGAGATGACCCCGGAACCAATGTTGAAGGCATAACCTGTAATTGATCTTCTGTCATCTAGATTTTCCACCCAATCTGAGTCTGTATAACCTGTCAACTTAACATCAAATGAGTCAGAATACAAAGTACCAAAGTCTGATGTTCCTTGCAGATAGCTTAATACTCCTCTTACTGTACGTCAATGATTGTCATGGGGTTGAGTCATAAACTAACTCAAAACACTCACTGCATAAGCTAAATCTAGTCTTGTTGTGGTCAAATAAAGAAGACTACCAACCAATTGTTTGTACAATGTTGCATCTGCATATTTCGAACCATCATTCATCTGAAGTTTGTTGTTCTGTTGTAAAGGTACAACTGCAGCCTTACACTTATTCATTTTAAACCTGGACAACTGACTCTTTGCATACTTACCCTGGGACAAGAAAGTTTGGCTTGAATCTCTCCAAACTTCTAGACCCAAACAATATTGCATTTCTCCAAGGTCCTTCATCTCAAATTTCTATGATAATTACTGTTTGATTTCTTCAATGAGATTATCTGCACTTCCTGTTATTATCAGATCATCTACATATAAAGAAATCACCACTATCTATCCTTCATTATTAAACACAGTATATAAATTGGGATCATTTTTTCTCCTTTCATAACCATGCATGAGGAAAAAAGAATCAATTTTTTCATAACAGGATCTAGGTGGATGCTTTAAACCATATAAAGCTTTCTTTAATCTACATACTAGGTGTTCTTCTCCCTTTTTAACAAACCCTTCAGGCTATACTAAATATACTTCTTCTTTTAAATCACCATTTAAGAAAGCAGATTTAACATCTAATTGATGTATTTTCCAATGATGCTTAGTGGCTAAAGCAATAATCATTCTGATGGTATTTAATTTTTCAACACGGGCAAATGTTTCCTCAAAATCAATACCTTCTATCTGGGAATATCCCCTTGCCACCAACCTTGCTTTATGCTTATCAATAGACCCATCTGCTCTAAATTTCAACTTAAATAACCATCTACAACCTATGGGTTGTTTATCATTAGGAAGTTTTACTAGATCCCAAGTATTGTTCTTAATGATTGATTCATATTCCTCATTCATTGATTTCTTCCATTCAAGACTTTTACTAGCTTCATAAAAATTAGAAGGTTCTGCAATGTTCAACATAACATTCATAAGCGCACAATCCCTATATCGAGCTGGTAACTGTTTTGGCCTGCTTGATCTTCTGAGTGGTGGGGGTTCAATAATTTTTCTTCTTTCTTCTCTTTGTGGAATGGCCTCCACATTATCCTGCAGCTGCTGTACCTGCTGCTATTCCTGTTGCTGTTCCTGCTTCTGTTCCTGTTGCTGACTGATTCCTGTTTCACTATCCTCTTCTGAAAGTAAGGGTACATGCCATTCTTCATTGTTTTGGACAGGATTTACATCATCAATCTGTTCATGGAATAATACATCTCTACTGACAAACACCTTATGAGCAGTAGGGTCAAACAATTTATAAGCCTTATACTCACTGCAGTATCCAATCAAAGTGCATTTAATGGCCTTTGAATCTAAATTCTTCCTATTTTCTTTAGGAACATGTGCAAAATCTTTACAACCAAATACTCTAAGATGACTTACTGCAGGCTTCAAGCCAAACGATGCTTCAAAAGGAGTTTTATACTCAAGACTTTTAGTAGGACTCCTATTCTTTAAATACACTGCAGTATTAACAGCTTCTGCCCAAAAACCATTGGCTAGATTCTTACCTTTCAACATACTGCGAGCACACTCCACCAGTGTTTTGTTTTTCCTCTCAACAACTCCATTCTATTGAGGAGTGTAATGTGTTGTAAATTGTTGCTGTATCCCATGCTCGTTGCAGTATTTGATGAAGACTCCTTTCTTGAATTCTTCCCCTTGATCTGATCAAAGAATCCTAATGAACTTTCCTGTTTGCTTCTCAATCATGTTTCTGAATTGCTTGAAATATTCAAAAGCATGACTTTTTTGTTTAAGAAAATATACCCATGTGAATCTTGTACATTCATCAACAAAGATTAAAAAATAATAGGCCCCACCTAACGATCTTGTCTGCATTGGGCCACATAAGTCAGTGTGTACAAGTTTGAGTATATCCCTCTGTTTTCTATCTTTAATGGCAGGAAATTCATCTCTATGCTGTTTACCGATTGCACATGCTTCACAATCAATATGCAAATTTTTCAAAATAGGAAGACCATCTACCATACTTTTGTTCTGCAACAGAAGGAGATCATTGAAATTGATATGCCCAAGTCACTGATGCCACAAATTTTCAGCAGACTTATCCGACGACATCAAGGCTTACTGTGGTGTACTCTTGACATCCAGTTTGTAGAGTCCTCCTATGCGAATACCTATAGCAATGGGCTTCATCTAATCCAAAAAATATTTAATCATGCAATGAGATTTAAAAAATTCTACTTTGAGGTCCTGATCTGTAATCTTTGACACAAAAATCAGGTTCTTCTTAATGCCAGGAACATACTGCACATCAGATATATTCCTAATATTACCATCAAGCAGAGTAACAAGGAAATCTCCATGTCCCTTGATCTCATACCCTCTATTATCTCCAAGGTAGACTTTTACTCCAGTGTTGGATTCTCTAAAATTTCTAAACCATTGATTTTTATCTTACATATGCGAGGAGGCTCCAGAATCCACGAACCAAATATCTGATTCATCCTCCTCAGTAGCTAAGGGAGTGTTAGTCTCAGCCATAAACAATATAAAATCTAGATTCTGATCTGTGTCTGCATATACATCTGCATTTTCCAAATGACGTGCATGTCTTCTCTTCTTGTACCTCTCCTGATTTGCCTTCTTCTTACAACAAAATTTAGCAATATGGACTATCTTACCACAATAAAATAATTTAGGAGCAGAATCATTTTTATGCGAGGTCATACCTTGTGGTGCCCTTTTTGATGTGTTTCCCCTCCTCTAATCATCCATTGCTCTCCCTTTTGGCTTGAACTTTGTTATCAATGCAAGATCTAGATCTTGAGGTTTGAGAGACAACCTCCTTTCCTCTTCTTGTAGCAAAATCCCAGTAAGCTCTTCAAAACATGGAGGCTTTTCTCTTGCATTCAATCCGGTTATAAACATGTGATAGTCATATGTCATGCCGTTCATGGTAATTGTCACTAGATCATCATTTGCCACGATTTGATCGATATCAAATAGTTTATCTTTAACTTCCTTTATCCGGGATAAGAATGAAGAAACAGACTCATTCTCCTCCATCTTGATTGAGAGGATGTTCTTCCTGAGGAACAAGGTTCGACTGGTGTTCTTGATTTCATACATATATTTGAGAGTTGTCCAGATGTCATTCGTTGTCTTGCAATCTCGAATATGAGGCATGATGCAATATTTAACTAAAAATTTGAGTAGCACCTTTTCCCTCATCTCCCTTTTCTCCCACTCTTGAATTGTTGCATTTGTTCCACCATTTGCAACAGTTGGCTTAACTTCATCGCCAATGACAATGCTATAAGAATTTTATCCCTCAAGCAAAGTCTGAATCTTGAATTTCCAATTTGTGTAATTGAAACCATCCAACTTGCTGCTTTCATTTAAGTAATCTGCCATTTGAGCATTCATCTTGGGGAAAAAAAACTGCTCCAGCAACTTAAAAAAAAGGACCAACAATTGTGAAAAAAAATTGAATCAAGCAGCAATATGTTTTTATAGCAACGAAATTATACGTTGACTTAATGGCTAGATGGGATTCTCAAATTCGTGATGCTAAGCAAAGGAACACATACAACATCCCTCGCTGCAACCGCAACATCAACAGATGCAAGATAGCGAATCTGTTGCTAGCCAGAGGAGCAGTAAATGCTCGAAAATTGATTTTCTCCACTGTTGAAATGTCGATAGCTTACAAAACCTTAAAGAAATGGGGCTAGACTTATATAAGAAACTTTATAAGCTGGAAAACGACGCCAGAGGAAACAAAAGCGTAATCCCTTCAATTAATCTCATTCCATTTTGTTGTAAGATTTGCTGTTGGTTTTTTTAAGCCTCTATTAAAAAAAAAAAAAGGATCACCTCATCTGCAAATAGGTAATGGATGATTGGATCGACCCTCTGGACAATTCACAAATGAAAATCTGGTTAACTTGGTTGGATCAGGTTGGATCGACAGTGCTCGGCCCACACCTGTCCCTATCTCAACCAAGAAGAAGATGGGGGATGGTGTTGAAAATGACGCAGCCATAGGTAGCATTCGAATTACATATTACAGGCGTGAAGATAATGATTCTCTCACATGTTGAACTCAACCGATATCTTTCAAGGACGAAGATTATTATTCACCTCGTAAGCAGATGCTTTCAGCAACAGATGGAGTGCATGAGATTCCTCTACCGCTCATAAGCTCTGTGGATCCAATGGATTGGGCTTCCAACAATAGCAGTGAGATTCTTCAGTTCCTTTTGAAACCAGCCACGAGAACACAGTCCAAACGCTTTCACTCTAGCACTCACAGGTGACTACATCCAATGGACTACAGCCTCCACCAACATGAATAGAAGCTTACCACCGCACCAACAGACATGCAGGCTTCCACACAGGCTCTTGGCCTCATGCAAAACATGGAAACAGGGAAAAAAAATTTGATTTTAGCTCTTTCACACTGGAGAAAGAGTGAACAAGTCCAGAAATAGACCATGGCCTCCACGCAAATCGATAGACCTTCACGGTGCTTCACATAGTCTCGCACCCGGTCACCGTTGCCGAGAAAGATAGCGCTCCCACGCAGCTCCTCCCGAGCTCACGTATGCAAGAATTGGCAGGTCTCGGCTTGCAATCGCACAGCCAAACAACAAGCCATGTAATTCGCCTTCACGGCCACCACGGCTTCATGTAACGAGCCTTTTCTCCTATGTGCTTTCACTCAGTTTACTCACAGATCCACACAGCTCTCCTGAGCTCTGATACCATGTCAACAGTTGCAGATTGAAGACTTGAAATTTGGCAAACAACACAGGAGCTCACAGGTGCAGATCACCACGAGCTCCTACAAGAAAATGCACCCACTTCAGGTTTCTCATTAAACTCCAGTGATTAAATAGATACATTAGGTAGAACAGATTCCTAAATGATAGGAACTGAATATCTAATAAAAAGCAAAATCACAACTACATAACCAAATACCTAATCTCCATTAATTTCTAATAGGGGGAGAGAGAGGGAGGTAATATTAAAGACATAGAGAGTGAAAGGTGGAGAGATAGATAGGGAAAGGGGAGAGGGAGAGATAAGGATGATGGAGAGAAAGGGAGAGAGGGTAGCAGGAGGGAGAGGGATAGGAGGAGGGACATATAGATAGATATATTGGAGAAAGAGAGTGTCAGTTGTGGGTGTGATATAGAGATACATAGGGCGATAGAGATATAGATGGAATTTGAAGGTAAAGAAGAGATAGATTGAGAAAAGGAGGGAGGGACAAAGATATTGATTGCGTTGAGAGGAAACCCCGATGTGTAAGTATGTTGGAAGCCAAAATAAAATAAGAAAGCTAAAGAAAATTTAAACAATATAATCTAAATAATGCAAGCTTAAAAAATAACTTACATAACCATATAAATAAGCAATTTAAAATTTAAAATAACTTTAAACAATATAAATTTAAAATATGAATAGGTTTACGAACAATCAAGAAAATATATGGTAAATAAATAAAAATATAAATAAATTAGAGGTATGGTAAATAAATAAAACCTCTTTTTATACTTACTCGGGAGGTGTGGTAAATAAATAAAAAATATAAAGTGCTATGGTAAATAAATAAAAATATAAATAAACTAGAAGTATGGTAAATAAATAAAACCTCTTTTTATATTTACCCCATAAACCTTTATATTTACAAAAACTCAAAAAATAGGTTTTATTTAGGTGAATCCAATGGGCCAAATACCATGAGACAAGTTATTTTTAATACCATGGGACAAATATCATGGGCCAAATACCATATTTATAAAATAGGTATGGTAAATAAATAAATATAAAAGAGGTAAGGTAAATAAATAAAAATATATCAAATAGGATTAGAAATCAACATCTTATTATATGGACCAAATTATTATTAACCCTAACCTTGTTGGGTATGTGTTATATTATTTCCACGACTAAGCACATGCGGGGGGTAAGAGGGGGGGCGATAGCCCCCCCTGTCGGGGTCTAGGGCAGTACCTCGGTGAAAATTTTTGGTCCTTAATTTCTGGTGGGCAGACTGCGCCCATGGTTTTGTGCATGGTTTTGCACATGGTTTTGGGGTACGATGGTTTTCGGCCCCTGGTAATTTTTAGATCCGGTCAAGGGAACTACAGTTATGATCTAATCGAGGGTTAATGGATTAGGGTTTATGTTTGCTTCGGCATGTTTATATATGTGTTGTAACACTAAAACGAATATAATGAAATATCAATTTGGTCGTCCCGATTTGGGATCCAGGGGAAAATATCTGTGTTTATCTGTTTTATGTTTTATGCTCTCGCTATTGTTTATTTTCTGTTATAAGATTCGTGTGTATATAATTTATGTTCAAGGTTAAAACCTACATTTGGTATCAGAGTTGTTTCAGCTTCAAGGGAATGTCTTTGCTGCTGAGGGTTTTTTGCTCGAGCCTGAGGTAGACCCTGTTCAGTGGGAGATCTACGGGATCGATTCTTGTGGTGAAAGAAGATGGCGAGCGGCGGAAAGATAGAAATCGAGAAATTTAATGGTCAGATTTTTGAGTTGTGGAAACTCAAGATGGAGGATCTGCTGGTGGACAAAGATCAGTGGATCGCGGTAGATCCAGGTACTAAACCAACGACAATTTCAGATGAACACTGGAAAAAACTAGATTGGAAGGCTTAGAGCACAACACAGTTGTGTGTCTCAGATTTAGTATTGTTGAATGTATCTGGGGAAGCTATGGCGAAGACCTTGTGGGAAAAGCTAGGGACTTTGTACCAATCTAAGTCTTTGGTGAATAAATTATTCCTGAGGAAAAAGCTGTATAACCTGAGGATGAAGGATGGAGACTCGGTGATAGAGCATCTGAACGCCTTCAATACTGTGGTAAGTCAACTGTCATCTGTTGATATTAAAATCTCAGATGAGGATAAGTGCATCAGTTTGTTGTGTTCTCTACCAGACTCGTGGGACAATCTAGTTATTGCAATAGGTAGCAATACAACTACCTTGAATTTTGATGACATTGTCTTAGCCTTGCTGTCAGAGGAAATGAGATGGAGAAATATGGAGGGTCAAAATGGAGATGCCTTACCTGTACGAGGAAGGTCCCAGAACAGAAACAAGAATAATGTTTCGAGTGGGAGATCTAAATCTAGAGGGAGATCTAAATCTCTTGGAAAGTTTTTAAAGGTGTGCTGGAAATGCGGAAAGGAAGGGCACTACAAAAAGGACTGCAGATCTAAAGCTCCTGAGAAAGGAAAGCGATCTGATGATGCTCCTTCTGCAAAGGCAAAAACCACCTCGGATGAAGGCGGGGATGTGTATTTGGATTCCTCTTCAAATACACATGTAGATCATGAGTCATGTTGATTGACTCAGATGCATCCTTTCACTTCACTCCCCATAGGGAGTGGTTCTGCGAATATGAGAAATATGATGGTGGTGATGTCTTCCTAGGGGATGATAGGAAGGCCAGAATCGTCGGACGTGGAAAGGTCAAGCTGAACCTGCAAGGTGGAAGGATTAGAACACTTCCTGGTGTTCTGCATATTCTCGCATTGGCCAGAAATCTGATTTCTGTAAGCAAGATGGATGATGCAGGTGTAAAAACAGTGTTCGAGAAAGATGCCTACAAGATGGTTCGGGAGCACTGGTATTAATGCGGGGAGTTCGAACTGGAACTTTGTACAAGCTACAAGGTAGCACTGTTATTGATGGGTGTAATAGTTCTATAGTTCCTGAAAGTGGAGCGAAAAGCCTAGCTGTCTCTGGAGAAAAGACCATGCTATGGCATCAAAGGCTTGGACATATTGGAGAGAACGGCCTTCGGATATTGCATAGAAATAGTATGGTAGAAGGTATGTCTAATTTCTCTTTGGATTTCGATTTCTGTTAACATTGTGTATATGGGAAGCAGAATCGGGTGAGTTTTCGTTCTGGTGCTAAGAGGGCAAACAAGATATTAGAACTTGTGCACAGTGATGTGTTTGGACCTGTGTCAGTTCCATCACTGGGAAATTCTGTGTACTATGTTTCATTCATAGACGACTTCTCAAGGAATACATGGATATATTTCTTGAGGAAGAAATCTGAAGTCTTTGACAGATTTAAAGAATTTAATGCTCTGGTGGAAAACCAGACAGAGAATGAGATAAAGGCACTGAGGACAGATAATGGTGGGGAGTTCTGCAAGAAGGAATTTGAAGAGTTCTATAAGAAGTGTGGTATAGCACGAAAAAAGACTACTCCATACACACCTCAACAAAATGGAGTTGCAGAAAGAATGAACAGAACACTGATGGAAAAGGCAAGAAGCATGCTCAGTGGTACCGGGTTAGGACAAGAATTCTAGGCAGAGGCAGTGGAGATTGCATGCTATCTGGTTAACAGATCACCTTAATCAATGTTGGAGGATAAGACTCCACATGAGGTATGGACTGGTAAGAAACCCTCTCTTTCACATCTAAGGGTATTTGGATGTGATGCATATGTACATGTTCCAAAGAAGAAAAGGACCAAGTTGGATAATAAATCTGAAAGGTGCATCTTTATTGGGTATAAGGATGGTTTAAAAGGTTACAAGCTTTGGAACCCAGAAACAAGGAAGGTTGTGTACAGCCGAGATGTGGTGTTTATAGAGGTGAAAGATGTTGTTAAACATGAATTCCTACCAAAGGAACCTGAGAAGATAGAGTTTGAGCTAAAGGAGGATGAATAATACTCTACAATAGAAGAAGGCTCAGAAGATGAAGAGCCACAAACTCTAGCTATAAGAAGATCAGTTCGGGAAAGAAGGCAACCAGAAAGGTATAGTCCATCTGCTTTCTGTTCAGGTTTTGCCTTAACTATAACTAATGATGATCCCAGAACTGTCAGGGAGGCAGTAGATTCAGAGGATGTAAAACTCTGGAAGGAGGCCATGGTTGATGAAATGGAATCCTTGCACAAAAATGAGGCATGGGGTCTGGTGGAGTTGCCGGCTGGAAGGAAGCCCATCGGGAGAAAATGGGTGTTGAAGAAGAAGATGAATGTAGAAGGCAAGGTGGAGAAACACAAAGCTCGGTTGGTAGCAAAAGGTTATTCCCAGGTGCCGGGAATTGATTTTGGTGATATTTTTTCTCCTGTTGCCAAAGTTACTTCTATTAGATTAATTTTATCTGTTGCTGCTGCATTTGATTTTGAGATAGAACAGATGGATGTGAAGACAACATTTCTTCATGGGGATCTAGAAAAGGAGATCTACATGAAGCAACCTGAAAGCTTTATGGTGAAGGGTAAGAAAGAACTGGTATGCAGGTTCAAGAAGTCTCTGTATGGGTTAAAACAGTCACCAAGGATGTGGTATCAGAAATTTGATACCTATATACAGGGACTTGGCTTCACCAGAAGCAAGGAGGATCACTGTGTTTATTTTAAATTAATTGGTGACCGTGTTATTTATTTGGTCTTTTATGTGGATGATATGTTGTTGATTGGAAATGACAAAGAATTTTTCCAAGATTTGAAGACCCAACTGTTCTCCAAATTCGACATGAAGGATCTTGGTGCTGCAAACTATATTTTGGGCATGGAAATTAAGAGAGATCAGGCAAAGAGGAAGCTCTTGTTAAACCAGAGGAAGTAGGTCGAGACTATATTGCAGAGGTTAAATATGCAGGATAGTAAACCAGTGAATGTTCCTATTCTTGTAGGTGTAAACTTATATGCTGGACAATGTCCCAAGACACAAGAAGAAGAGGAGGATATGTCCCGTGTTCCATCTGCAAGTGCAGTGGGTAGCCTGATGTATGCAATGGTCTCTACTAGACCATACATTGCACATGCAGTGGGAGTATTGAGCAGGTTTATGTCAAACCCAGGGAAGGAGCATTGGACAACAATGAAGCGGTTTTTCATATATTTACATGGCACTAGTGATTATGGCTTGTGCTACCAGGGAAGACCAGGATTGGAAATAATGTTGGACATTCATGGTTTTGTTGATGCAGACTAGGCTGGAGATCTGGACGAAAGAAGATCTACAAGTGGGTATATCTTTAACCTATTTGGAGGCGCAGTTAGTTGGATGAGTAAAAGACAGTCTGTAGTGGCTCTTTCAACTACAAAGGTAGAATACATGGCAGCCACTCATGCAAGCAAGGAGGCAATTTGGTTGCAGAGATTGTGTTCAAGTATGGGGTTGGTATAGCAAGCTATAAGGATAGACTGTGATATTCAAAGTGCAATTTTCTTGGCTAAGAACCCTGCTTATCATTCAAAGACAAAGCACATTGATGTTCAATATCACTTTTTTAGAGATATGGTTGAGGCTAAAAGGGTGTTGCTAGTAAAGGTGGACACTTTGAAGAATGTTGCAGATGCATTGACGAAGTTTGTGAGCACTCAAAAGTTCTCTTGGTGTAGAGAAACAATGGGTGTTGAAAAATTGGGCCAATGACTAAGCTCCCCTGTGGCCCTGTGCGGAAAGAAAACAACAAGTGGGAGAATGTTGGGTATGTGTTATATTCTTTCCACGACTAATCACGCACAGGGGGGGGATAGCCCCCCCTTTGCGCTGGGAGGAACGGGGGGGTCACAGGGGGTGCGGTAGCCCCCCCTATCGAGGTCCAGGGCAGCGCCCCGATGAAAATTTTTGGTCCTTAATTTCCAGTGGGCGGTCTGCACCCATGGTTTTGTGCATGGTTTTGCACATGGTTTTGGGGTATGATGGTTTTTGGCCCCTGGTATTTTGTAGGTCCGGTGAAGGGAACTACGGTTATGATCTAATCCAGGGTTAATGGATTAGGGTTTATGTATGCTTCGGCATATATATATATATGTGTTGTAACACTAAAAGGAATATAATGAAATATCAAGTTGGTCATCCCGATTTGGGATCCAGGGGAAAATCTCTGTGTTTATCTGTTTTATGTTTTATGCTCTCACTATTGTTTATTTTCTGTTATAAGATTCGTGTGTAGATAATTTCTGTTCAGGTTAAAACCTACAAAACTTAATATTATTAAATTTAATGGCTTTGGATTAATACAATATGAAATTTTCTATATTATAATATATATTAATATATCACAATATATATATATTAATTCTAGATATATATGGGAGGAAAGAACAAAGACATATGATAGACGTGGAGAAATAGGGGAGCGGCAAGAGAGAGATGGAGATAAATTGAAGGAGGGGAGAGGAGGAATCAAGAGAGAGAAGGGGAGAGGAGTGAGAGAGGTAGAGAAGGGTAACAGAGGGAGGGAGACATAAATATGGAGGCGGGAGAGAGAGAAAGAGATATGGAGGGATAAAGAGAGAGGAATGGAGGGTAGAGAGAGAGAGAGAGAGAGAGAGAGAAAGGGGAAGGGACAGGGAGGTAGGAGAGAAAGGGAGAGAGAGGAAGGATGAGAGGAGGAGGAGAGAGGGAGGGATAGAGATATGGATTTGGAGGGGGAGGGAGGAATAAAGGAATATAGAGTGAGAAGTGGAGAGAAAGGGAGTGACAAGGGAGAGATGGAGAGAGAGTGTGTATGTTTATGGGTGAGATAAAGAGACATAGGATTGATGGAGACAAGGGGGGAGAAGGTGAGAGAAGGAGAAAAGGAGGGATATAGTAACATAGTTGGAGAGAGAGATAGAGTGATGGGGGAAGAGGGAGGATTGGAGGGTGGAGAGAGAGAGAGAGAGAGAGGCACATAGAGGGAGGTGGGAGACAAAGGGAGATAGAGGAAGAGAGTGATGGGGGAAGAGAGGGGATCGTAGGGGGGAGAGAGAGGGAGAGAGTGATGGGGGAAGAGAGAGGGAGGTAGAAGAGAAAGGGAGAGAGGAAGAAAAAGAGAGGGGACTTGAAAGAGAGGAGGAGAGAGGGAGGGATAAAGAGATGGAGTTGGAGGGGGAGAGAGGGATGGATAGAGATATGGAGCTGGATGGGGAGAGAGGGAGGGAAGAAGAAAGACATAGAGAGTGAGTAGTGGAGAGAGAGAGGTAGTGACAGGGGAGAGATGGAGAGAGAGTGTGTATGTTTGGAGGTGAGAAAAGAGACAAACAAGGATAGATGAAGAGAAGGAGGGAGATATGGAGGGGGAGAGAGAGGGAGGTAAGAATAAAGACATAGAGAGTGAAAGGTGGAGAGAGAGGGAGAGGGAGTGCTAAGGAAGATGGAGAGAGGATAGAAGGAAGGAGAGGGACAAGAGGGGCTAATAGATAGATAGATTGGAGAAAGACAGTGTATGTTTTGGGGTTGATATAGATAGACAAAGGGAGATAGAGATATAGATGGAAGGTGAAGAGAAACAATATATAGATGGAGACAATGAGGGAGGGACAAATATATTGATAGATATGGGATGAGAGAGTGTGTGTATTTCATGAGATGTGATAAAGAGACAAAGAAGGAATGATCAAGGAGATATAGATATATATGGAGGGCAGAGAGAGGGAAGAATATTTCTTGCACTAGATGCATTGATTTCAGTGTAGATGGTCATTTCTAATCCTATTTGATTGTTTGCACTAGATGCATTGATTTTAGTGTAGATGTTGATTTCTAATGATATTTGATTACTTGCACTAGATGCATTGATTTCAATGTAAATGATTTATAACCCTATTTGATTTATTGCACTGAATGCATTGATTTCAGTGTAGATGGGGATTTCTAATCCTATTTGATTGCTTGCACTAGATTAATTAATCTCAATGTAGATTTTGATTTCTAATTATATTTGATTGCTTGCACTAGATGCATTTATTTCAATGTAAATGATTTCTAATCCTATTTGATTGTTTGAACTAAATGCATTGATTTAAGTGTAGATGGTGATTTCTAATCCTATTTGATTTATTTCACTAGATGCATTGATTTCATTGTAGATGTTAGTTTTTAATCATATTTTCCTACTTGCACTAGACGAATTGATATGAGTGTAGACGTTGATTTCTAATCCTATTTAATTACTTTCATTAGATGCATTGATTTCAGTGTAGATATTGCTTTTTAATCTTATTCGATTTCTTTGATTAGATGCATTGATTTCATTGTATATGTTGATTTATGATTTGATGTAATTGGATGTATGATGGTACATTAATTTTAAAGTCATTGGATTAATAGTGTCCATTGATTTCACTATAAGCACAAAAACTTATTCACAATCTATATTGATTTTTGTGTTATAGTAAACAAGGTATGATGTTTATGACAACAACTCGAGCTAAATATTTAAATGGTTTATGATTCAAATTGTCCTTTTCATATAATCGATATGAACAGATGACAAAACTAACAAGGGTGTCATTAAGAATGGTAGAAGAAAATAGTTTGAGATTGATCACAATGAACACTAGTTGTAATTGACTACATTATTATTATTTACATTTTCTATCATTAAATAATATTACATTGTCACTTTTATTTTACAATATTTATCATCTCAACAAACTGAGGTAACTAAGAAAAATTAAAATTAAAATGACTCAATAAATCTCGAGATATTTAACATATTCAAAATGGTTATCTTAATATTAGATGTATTTATATATTATTGATAAAATTAATCATATGTTCCTCATATTATCGATTGATTTTCCTTGGCTGCACACAACTGAAACCAGCCTAGATCCATCTTAACTCCGGATCTATCAAGCGCCGAGAGGGATCAAAACTATCGACGTGCAAAACTTTCCACAAGTTTTGCACTCAAAAAAGATGTTCGCACCTCAAGAGATTTGATCCCTCTCTGCTCTTGATAAATCTGGAGTTAATATGGAACTAGGTTGGTTTATCAATTTGTCAAAATCTTATTTCAACTAAAGTAATTCGAGAGATTTGTTCTTCAATAAAGCTATTTAATAATTCAAATACCTCTGTGAGCAAGAACTCCACACAATTCCTGCAATGTGTTGAACTCTTTGGACTTGGTTTTAGTTTTTTCTACTTGCGTTTATATCATTCATTTTCTATATTGTGTCAAAATAAGTAATGCTATTTTTGTATCATTTCTTTTCTATAAATTTTCGTGTCAAAAGAAGTAATGCTATCTTATTGGAGTTTCCAGTGGGACAGATCCACTGTATGTTGAACCTTCTTGTAAAAAAAAGAAGTAATGCTATCTTGTATCATTTATTTTCTGTAAATTTTTGTGTCAAAAGAAGTAATAATATGAGACAGATCCACCGTGTGTTGAACTCTCCAGTATCTACAAATGGAAGTGTTAGAAATACTACACCCCATTCTAGAGTATCTCACTGAGAGATTTTAGAACTGGCAAGAAATGCGAATAAAGATCTGAAGGTTAAACATATCAATCCAAGTATTAGTCCAAGGCATTTGTAGCTGGCCATTAGAGGAGATGAAGAACTTGATCAAAGATACCCATCTCAGATGGAGGTGTCATCCCTTACATTCACAAGTCACAGATTTGTAAATACACAATCAAAGATTAGTTTCTATATTTTGGATGGTTCCAAGAGTTTTATTGTAAAATGATTGGATCAATGGAGTGTTGGATTGTACATACAAGTGAATTTGAATTTAAGAATGCACTATATTCATAGCTTTGTTTGATTTGAACCTTCTTCCATTTGTTTTGGTGCATATTTGTTTTCTTTGAACTTTTTCTAACTTGTGATATGTCATTTGATTATATAAAATTCTTTTAGCTTTTTATATTTTAAAAACAGTATGGAAATCGATGAAAGAGTGTAATCCAATGTACTACACCTAAGTAGGAACTAAGATAACGATAAATATGTCAACATTGTAAAGCCTGGATTTGTATTTGGAAATATTTAGGAATTGAAATTATAAGAACGAGTTTCATTTTTTCATCTCAGTTTTTCCCATGCAATTTTTGTAATATTTTCAAAATAGAAATCTTCTGTATATGAAATTTTACTTCAAAAAAAAGTTCAAAAAGACCTTCTGTTCATCAAATTCTGCAATATTTTCCAAATACACAATCTAAATAAGTTCTAAAAAACAAAAACAAGCCCAAGAAGCAAATTGTTTATCCTCAGGTCGATTCGTCAACCCCCTCTGATTATACATATTACCCTTTGTCATTATACATATTACGAAATATTGCTTAATCCTTGATCTGACAAGATAAATCATGTTCATGTCATTGAATCCTATATGGTGAAGGTTATTGGAATACTATTCTATTGATTGCAAATTAAATGTACAATTATATTTTTTTGGGTTTTTTTATCAAGGAAGTTATTTTTTTATATGTTTTTCTTTTCTACTAAATAAAATTATTATAATAAAATTATTTATTAGAATATTATTTATCTATAATTTCAAGAAATATCTTTGTTATAAAATAATTTGATATTAAAATGAAAATGTTGAAAATATTTAACTAATAATTACTGTCAAATATTCATTGACGTTTTTGTTTATTGAAATATTATTTATTTATAATTCAAGAAATATGTTTGTGATAAAATTTTTTATATTAAAATGAAAATGTTGAAGGAATTATTGAGGCACTCTCTCTATAAAACATAAAGGGAATTTTACATATATTTATGACTCAAATTCATATAAAATCAAAGAATTATGTGGCTTTGTGAAATTTTACTAGGAAAATTTGTTGACTAGAAGCAAAACACATAATGCTACTTTTGAGATATAAGATCTTATCTTTCATGGAAATTATTGCCAAATAATTTATTATGTGACATGCCTTTTGTTTCTATTGGATTATTAGTAAATAAAATAATTATAAGAAATTTTTTTATTAAAATATTATTTATTTATAACTTCAAGAAATATCTCTGTTAAAAAAAAAAAATTGATACTAAAATGAAAATGTTGAAGGTATTGAAATAATAATTACTGTCAAATATTAGTTAATTAAAATATTATTTATCTATAATTTCAAGAAATATGTTTTTTATAAAAAAACTAATATTAAAATGAAAATGCTGAAGGTATTGAAATAATAATTACTTTGAAATACCCATTAATATTCTAAATGTTTTATAGTTACTATTACCTTTCACTATCATCCTATTCTCTAGAATAGTGAGAAAAAATTATATGTGTTCATATTCATATTCAATGCAAAGAATATGGTAATTCACTAAGGAAAAGAAATGTGATATGCAATATTAGTCGTTTTCAATATGCAGTACTAGTCGTTTTGAATTCATACAATTCCGTATAGTGATTTTGAACGGAATGAAAAATAATTTTTTTGAGATCATTCCATTAAAGATGTCACATGTCAAACATGGAAAGATTAAATGATAGATTAATTACAAGCTTTGAATGGTTTTCTTTAATGTTCTTTACCTTTGTAAAGAAAGATATAATTAAAAGTGGAGATGTTTTAATTTTCTTTTATGTGTTCTTTCCTTTACAATTTGTGTTTTGGTTGAGCTTTTAAATACATCCTATGCGAGATGTGTTGTTGCTTCTTCTTGATTAGTGGGAATTAGGAGTGGTCATTTATTAGAGCTTGGAATGATGGTAAATTGACACCCTTGATAGTGCATAATATTGTATAGTTCCACATATAGAAAAACTAATGTAAAATATATATATCAAAAAATCACCATCACTCATGGGTTTCCCTTTCTCTAAATCCACTTCCTTCAAAGATTAGATAAGGTATATTTTAGCACTGTTGTACCACCAAAAATGTTTCGATTGAACTACATGTCCACCACCCACTAGTAGAACGTCATTGCCACCATATTTCTTGGAACTAATTATGATTTTCCTTTATTTTTTCTCAATTGGAAGTTGGAATGTGAAAGCTATAATGTGTATGGTTTTGATAGATGTGACTGAAACAATGATGCCGTTGTTTATATGTTATAATGTGTTAATTATTCCCAAACCTTATGTAGTTTTCATTGGTTTGAATGTGCTATTCATATTGGTAATCCAGGTTTTGCAGATTAATATAAATGTGACCAGTTGATAGCCTAAGTTTCTTGTAGATCAAATACTCTTTTTCTCATATTAAATTGTTCTCACAAATTTTTTAAGTGGACACTTCATCCATTATCAATATTATATGTTAATAGTTTGATAGGATCAAATCAAACATGTATTATGAAATTACATCATGTATTTTAAGCAAAAAAACTGAACCAAACTTATTGTGAAAACATTTAGGGGGTATGATAGAGCCATAGTTTCCTTTATGTAAGAGTAACCTTTCTCATGATTCATCCATTCCTAATATTGTACTGCTACCAATATGATGTGAACAAATTGTACCTAGGAATTCAACCTACTCAATATCATGATATAGTACAATGTCAAGACTGTGTTTCCTATTAGGCATGTTGTAACTAGATCTGCATTCCTATCCTATGAACCAGTATAGGAGTTTCATAAAGAAACATGTAAAGTAACCTCTTCAGCTGCAATTGATTGTAAAGTGCATGAAAAAAACAAAGGGACAGGGTGTTACAAACTAATCCTTGTTGAATCATCACATGAATACCTATGAGATTTTTTCCACAATAATAAATATATCCTAAAATTGATTAACAACTAATCAAACAATTAACGGAGTCTCCATTCATTGAATTTTCATGAGTAACATTCAAAAGTTTTAGATATTTATTTTATTGTAATTGAAGTTAGGATACTTTTGATGATTTGACACTCAAACTTATAGATTTTTATTGTATTGAAATTGAAGTTGGTTGTGTTGTTCTCATTTGTAATCCAAGTTTGGCGTCCTTAAATATCATAAGGGAATTTCATACGGATTTGCATAAGTCAGCCTATATTTCTTTGTTTGACAACATTTTCTTCATAGTAGATATACCCACCATGGCGTGGGAATTGCCAAGCATTAGAACCTACATATAGTAAAATTTCAAAGAAGATTTGTCATAAGACTGCAATATTTTGATAAAGTGAGATAGCTCAATGTTGAAAAATTGTCATAAATGACTAGGAGGGGAGAAAGAAATATGCACCAAATATGTGTGGAAGGAAACAATCCTAGCATCAAATGTACCCTTCGCAACCCTCTTTAAAATTTTGGGAATAAATTTTTCTTTGTGAGGCATAAAAATTCCTTTGAATTTATTTATAAGCCCTTTCCTGGTCAAATACATAGCCAAGTCTCGCATAATATCATGATCAATAAAGGAAAGTTTGTGACTCCTACCATAAGAGTTCACCATGGTATCTCCAAATAGTGAATTAAAGTTGATATGTCAACTAAAATAATTATTTAATCAATTCTCAACAAAAGATCCACTTCGATTCTATCAAACAATGCAAAGTTTCTATTTGAGTGACTAACTTTATTGATATATCTATTTTGTAGCTTTGCTTTAAACTAGTTCATCCAATGGTAAATTTTTAATTCCTAATTCCTAAAAGAAGTTAAGCAAGGACAAGCAAAGGAAAATCCAATCACCTCAAGAGAAAATGGTAAAATATTGTAAGTTTTTTATCAAGTGAGACAATTCAATACTGAAAAACAACATCTTTTTTATCCAATATTTTCTACTAGAACTTAAAAGAGCATTTCTAAAAATTGAAAAGAAATATATGTTGGAAAGGTTATAAAATCTCTAAATTTGGCATAATCTAAGTTATTTTCTTTATCTTCTTGCTTTGAATGACATTTTTTTTAAAAATATTTATATCCAGACATCTTCTATATGTTATGATTCTTCTAAAATTTATGCCTTAAGACATTTCCTTTGTAGCATCTAGTGAAATTGAAAGTTATAATTGACTATGATAGATTATGACTCACTATAGTTGACATGGTTGCCTATGCCCAACTATGCTTAGATATGTTAAACATAATTGACAATGTCATCTAAGAGTGGACATGGTTTAATTGTTTTCACCATATTTAATAATCATAAATTATCATAAATTATAGTCATGCATATTGCCAAGAGGTTAAATTTGAAGGATCCCTCACTCATTATAGAATTTTAGAATAATGGTTTTATTTTTAAACTTCCCTTCACGTGAATTTTAATATTCACTTTTACCCTGCCTATATTTTTAAATTCCCTTAAGCTCTCGCATTTTGGACCTCAAACTCTAGCTATGTTTAAAATTTAGAAATTAAGCAGGTGGAAGATGTCTCTCCCCGCACTCACAGCTGGAATTTGATTTCTTTTTTCTTTGTTTAATAGAAAATTCTAAATGTTTCACAAACACATCTACTTTCCTTGTTAAAATTTGACAAAAATATCAATTCTAAATGTATCAACTTTCTTTGTTAAAATTTTACAAACGGATTACATAGTTACAAAAACTATGTAGTTTGGTTGTGAAATTCCTATTCTCATCTTGAGATTTTGTAAAATAGAAACTAATAACATGAACCTCCGATTCAATCGGCTTAGGTTTGATGTGGGGCACACTGGAAAATCTGTTAACTTTGTTTAGTGCCATAAAATGCCCCAGCAAAATCAACAGAATTGAATTCACTTGATTTAAAAATTCTTTCATATTGTAATGTACTTCGTTGAAGGTTCAAGAAGTGAGACTACAAAAATGACAGCCTTCACGGCAGAGACGGTTCATTAAATTTCATCTTCTTATTTTAAAACGGAAAAAACATTACCTAAGTTAGCTGCATGATGGAGGATTCTGAATAAAAAAAGAATTTGAAAGATTTTGAATCAAAAACCATCCAAGCTCACATCGAAAGTGAACGAAAAGTTCACACTAACAATTGTGTCAACATAACCCCTTCAAATCTCAAAGAAGGCACTATTTTAACCCACGATCCCACTATTTTAACCGACACAAAATTTCTCCCAAACCTACTTCAAACATAGTACAAAAATTCAATTCTCAACCACCAATATATTCGAAATTATTTTTAATTTCAAAAGGAAGACTAATTTTAAATTAAGATTTTGTTGGAATTTAATTCCAACTGCCCACAACATAGCAGAACGACGAGTTTACAGTCTAATGGGATCGAAAGACAACAAATTAAATTTTGATGGGAGTTTGAAGAACGGCAGCAGCAAACTCCAGTTCAGATTTTTCATGGAACCACTGCATTCTTATCTGCAGCAACCACCTGCATTAAAACTCCACCAACTTCATTGAACACAAAGGCGACAACATTTTGGAAGGGGCAGCAAAGCTCAAGCAGCAGGGGGAAGGGAACTCCCGGAGGAGCTAACATCAGTCCTCCACTGGACCCACCTCCTCACAAAACAAAAGAGTTTCTGGGGATGAGGGAACTCACGTGAATGAACTTCATGAAGGCCCTCGAAAAGCATAAAGGATATAAGGTTTTAAACCTTAGCATATAATTGTTTTCTATTTATTATTTAAGTTTTAAACATGTTGCATGATATTTTAATTTTAACATGGGTTAATTTTTAAATTACCGTGGGATATTTGTTTTAACTTTTGGTTATATATATATTGTAAATATAAGATATTTATAATATATATTGTAATGTCATATGTGCCGTGTGTGCAATTTATAAAAGGTCGTGTATTGTTTTGAGAGAGCCCGAAGGCTGAAAAAGACAGAGAGACAGAGAATTTACAGCACTGCGTTTGCAGCCGTCAAGAAGTGAATTTTTTTTTGTAATCCTATACTAAAGATTCAGAGGAAGATCTATCATATTGTAACAACGTTTTATGCTTAGTGAAAATTTTGTTTTATGCATCTCTATCTACACCTGTTTGAGTTAAATCTCTGTGTTGAAAAAGAGGAATGGTTTTATTCCTCTGTCTGTGTGTTAAGGAATTCTCCAGAAATTCCAACATGGTATCAGAGCTAGTTTAGGCACTCGGTGAAAGAAGAAGAGATTTCTCTTCATTGCAGAAGCTGTAAGAATGTTTGTTGAAACAGATTTCTCTTGCAGAGAAAGCTTCTGTTTTTTTTTACATAGTCAGGAAAATTGTTTGTTTTGCACAGTCACGATGGCAGCAGCAGGCACCAGTCTGACAAATCCCCAACTTCCACATTTCATCAGGAAGAACCATGAATATTGGGCTATCACTATGAGAGCTCTATTTGCCTCGCAAGACATATGGGAGCTACTTGAGAATGGCTACCCAGAACCAGCAGATGCAACAGCGTTGGCTCCTTTGACAGCAGTAGAAATATATTTGTTAAAAGATAATAGGAAGAAGGACTCCAAAGCCCTTTTCTATCTCTTTCAATCAATACATGAGAGTATTTTCCCAAGGATTGTAACAACAAAAAAGTCTAAGGAGGCATGGGATATTCTCAAAACAACCTATCAAGACATGGAGAAGGTGAAGATAGCAAAGTTCCAAATGCTGAGGAGAGATTTTGAAACTCTCTGTATGAAAGAGTCAGAAAATATAGACTCATTTTTCACTCATGTTATTGGGTTGGTTACCTAGATAAGGTCTCATGGAGAGACACTTGACGACAAAATAATAGTGGAGAAAATCTTGAGAAGTCTACCATCAAGATTTGATGCCATAGTAGTGGCAATAGAAGAGACAAAGGATCTCTCACCATTTACAGTGGATGAGCTGAGTGCATCCCTAATGTCTCATGAGCACAGACTAAGCAGAGGAACAGATTCCTCATTGGAACAAGCATTCAAGACTCAAATGTCTTTTGGCTGAAGCAAAGGTCAAGGCAGAGCAAACAATAGAGGAAGAGGCAGAAGCCAAAACAGAGGGAGAAACAACCCTGCAAGTTTGAGTGGAAGGAGCAGCAATCAGAATCAAAATGAAGGCTCAAGCCAACATCAAGCTCATGGAAAAAGGTATGATAAATCCCAAGTCCAATGTCATTATTGCAAGAAATATGGGCACTATGCCAATGAATGTAGGAAAAAGCAAAATGACATGAATAATAGGTAGAATGCTAATTTTGCAAAAGAAAATAAGAACCAGAGTAATGTGTTGTTAACATGTAATGTAGCACAAGATAGACAAGATGATGTATGGTTCTTAGACTTAGGTTGTAGCAATCCCATGACTGGAAACATATCAATGTTTGCCAATCTGGATGAAAATGTGAAATTTGAAGTAACAACAGGAACTGATAGTGAGATCGCTGTCAATGGAAAAGGCAGAGTTAGTATCCTGGCAAGAAATGGAGAAAAAATGTTTGTGCTTGATGTATATTATGTACCTGGCTTAAAATGTAATCCTTTGAGCATTGGACAACTCATTAACAAGGGCTACAATGTATTTTTTAAAGACGATGTGTGCACAATCATGGACATACCTCCAAGCAAGAAAGTCATTTCAGAGGTGCAAATGACAAGCAATAGGATGTTTCCTCTCAAGCTCAAAGCAGACTTGAAGGAAAGAAGAAATGTAGCAGTTGTAACACAAGAGGTCTTTCAAGAGAAAGTGAAAGATGAAAACCGGTTATGGCACTTGAGATTTGGACATCTCATTTTCAGAGCCCTGAACTTGTTGCATAGAAAAGGAATGGTAAAGGGATTACCGCTGATTGAGAAACCGGACAGCCTTTGTGAAGGCTGCATCTTGGGAAAACAACACAGATAAAGCTTTCCACCAGGAAAGAGTATAAGGGAAAAGGTACCCTTAGAAATTTTCCACTCTGATTTGTGTGGACCAATGCAAACGCCATCTTTAACTGGCAACAAATATGTTTTGACATTCAAAAATGATTACACCAGAAAGACATGGGTGTATTTCTTGAAACATAAGAGTGAAGTATTTGAACAGTTCCGCCACTTCAAAGCTCATGTTGAGAAGCAGAGTGGGCACTACATCAAAGTGCTAAGAACTGAAAGAGGTGGAGAATACATCTCCAAATAGTTTTTGTGTTTCTGTGGAGATAACGGCATACATAATCAATTTCCCACGAGGTACACACCTCAGCAAAATGGTGTTGCAGAAAGGAGGAATAGGACCATCATGGACATGGTCAGAAGTATGTTGAAGGCAAAACATTTGCCAAATGAGTATTGGGTTGAAGCTGTCAATTGTGCAGCGTACATCTTGAATAGATGCCCAACCAAAGTTGTCATGAACAGAGTTCCAGAAGAAGCGTGGAGTGGCATAAAACAGCATGTCACCCACATGAAAGTTTTTGGATGTGTGGCATATGCACATGTCTCGGATCAACTAAGAAAGAAATTGGATAGTGAGGGGGAGAAATGTATCTTTTTTGGATACAGTGATGAGTCCAAGGCATATAAACTCTACAATCCATCCACCAAGAAAGCTATAATCAGTAGAGATGTACAGTTTATTGAAGAAGAAGCTTGGGATGGAAGCATAGAAAAAATGGTGAATGTGAAGACAAGTATGTCTCACGAAAAATAAGAGGAAGGGACAGCAGAAAATAATCCCTCCACAGTGGCTCCTCCGCCACCACCGTAAGCACAACAAACCACACCACAAGCTGGAAATAGAACAACCTTGATAAATCAAGGAAGTGCTTCTCCAAGCACACCACAGGGAACTTAAACTCCATGAAGTTCAAGTGGAACTCCAAGTACACCAAGAAGACCGAGATTCAGAAATCTGAGTGAGATTTATGAACAAGGAGAGGTAAATGAGAATGTTGTTCTGAACTCTTTATTTGTTTTTTATTGTCATGTTGATGACCCAATTCATTTTGAAGATGACGTAAAAGAAGAAAAATGGATTGAAGCAATGGATTGAAGTAATGGATGAAGAAATTGGTGCAATAGAAAAGAGTAAACATGGGAGTTAGTGGACCTCCCTAAAGGTAAAGAATTCATTGGAGTAAAATGGGTTTATAAAACCAAGAGCAATGCTGAAATCAAGATTGAAATGCACAAGGCCAGACTTGTTGTCAAAGGCTACAGGCAACAACAAGGAAGAGACTATGAAGAAACCTTTGCACCAGTTGCAAGGATGGAAACAGTGAGAACAGTGCTATCCATAGCATCACAAGATAAATGGAAGGTTTACCAAATGGATGTGAAATATGCATTCCTGAATGGAGTGTTGAAAGAAGAGGTATATGTTGAACAACCTCTAGGCTATGAGTTTGAAGGCCAAGAGCACAAAGTATGCAAGCTGAAGAAAGTCCTTTATGGGCTGAAGCAAGCTCCGAGAGCATGGTACAACAGAATAGATGCTTACCTGAAAAAGAATGGATTTGAGAAATGCGATGGAGAACCCACACTCTACATAAAAGAAAATGATGGTAAAATTCTTATTGTTGTTTTATATGTAGATGATTTAATTTTTACTGGCAATGAAGTTTCTCTCATTGCTGATTTTAAAGCAGTCATGAAGAGTGAATTTGAAATGACTCATATGGGTTTCTTGAGATATTTTCTTGGAATTGAAGTAGAGCAAAATGAAAATGGGATTTTTATTTCCCAAGCAAAATATGTTGAAGAAGTGTTGAAAAGATTCAACATGCAGAATAGCAAGGCAGCTGTAACTCCAACTGTCATGGGGTTAAAATTGAACAAAGAAGAGAACAACAAGGATTTTGATCAGACATTGTACAAGAGAATAGTTGGTAGCCTCATGTATTTGAATGCAAGTAGGACGGATATTATGCACGTTGTAAGTTTAATCTCCATATTTATGGAAAGGCCGAAAGAGACTCATTGGCAGGCAGCCAAGAGAATTCTCAGGTATGTGAATGGAACAAAGGGGTATGGTATTTTCTACTCCTCATCTGAAAATTTTAAATTGATTGGTTACGCTGACAGTGATTGGGCTGGAAGTGTAGGTGACAGGAAGAGCACATATGGATATGTCTTTTATTTAGGATTGAGAGCCATTTCATGGGCTTCCAAGAAGCAACCAATAGTTGCTTTATCAACAAAAAAAGGCAGAATATGTGGCAGCAACAGTAGTAGCATGCCAAGCAGTATGGATGAGAAGAATGCTTAGATATTTATGTCATGAGCAGGACAAAGGAACAACAATTTACTGTGATAAAAACTCAGCGATAGCTTTATCAAAGAATTATGTCTTCCATAAGAGAACAAAGAATATTGATGCAAAATTTCATTTTACACGTGAATTGGTTAATAATGGCGAAATTGTTTTGCAGCACTGCAGGACAGAGGAGCAGTTTGCTGATATTTTGACAAAGCCATTAATGTAGAAAAGTTTTAATTATTTAAGGAAATGCCTGGGTATGCAAGAAAACCCAACAGTTGAAATTAATGGGGAGTGTTGGAATTTAATTCCAACTGCCCACAGTACAGTAGGACGATGAGTTTAAAGTCTAATGGGATCGAAAGACAACAAATTAAATTTTGATGGGAGTTTGAAGAACGACGGCAGCAAACTCCAGTTCAGATTTTTCACGCAGCCACTGCATTCTTATCTGCAGCAACCACCTACATTAAAACTCCACCAACTGCATTTAACACAGAGGCGGCAAAATTCCGGAGGGGGCAGCAAATCTCAAGCAGCAGGGGGAAGGGAACTCCCGGAGGAGCTAACGTCAGTCCTCCACGGGACCCACCTCCTCACAAAACAAAAGAGTTCTAGGGGGTGAGGGAACTCACGTGAATGAACTTCATGAAGGCCCCCAGAAATCATAAAGGATATAAGGTTTTAAACCTTAGCATATAGTTGTTTTTTATTTATTACATAATTTTTAAACTTGCCGCATGATATTTTAATTTTAACATGGGTTAATTTTTAAATTACCGTGGCATATTTGTTTTAACTTTTCGTTATATATATTATAAATATAAGATATTTATAATATATATTGTAATGTCATATGTGCAGTGTGTGCAATTTGTAAAATTTTGTGTATTGTTTTGAGAGAACCCAAAGGCTAAAAAAGACAAAGAGACAGAGAATTTACAGCACTGCATTTGCAGCAGTCAAGAAGTGAAATTTTTTTTGTAATCCTAAACTGAAGATTCAGAGGAAGATCTATCATATTGTAACAATGTTTTATGCTTAATGAAATTGTTGTTTTATGCATCTCTGTCTACACCTGTATGAGTTAAATCTCTGTGTTGAAAAAGATGAATTGTTTTATTCCTCTGTTTATGTGTTAAGGAATTCTCCAGAAATTCCAACAGATTTGCAGCGCTAACAACATAAAATGAGCCTCTTGTAAAATTTAATTACAAGGAAACATGTGTCTAATATCAATATATAAATAGAAATGTAATGCCTTCTTGTTCAACACCATAATCACACCTGGATAATCTAATTACAAGGAAACATGTATCTAATGTCAATATAAAAATATAAATGTATGCCTTCTTGCTAAACACCATAATCACGCCTTTCTACGTGAAGAAAAGGCCAGAAAGCCTATAGTGCAATTCCTTTATCGAGGACCAGCCGGTTGATTTGTGACACCTCCACAACCTATGTTGCGAACTAGAAACCCCTTCACGACCTTGTCTTTACGAGTGTGTCTGCCGCAATTGGAGTAGCGAATGAACTTAACATGGCCACACCCATGCTTGTTGAGGCTGCTATTCATTCTTTTGAACGTCATGGTGAAGAGTGTGCACAACAAAACCTGTGCACGTTCTCTCCTCCTTGCACAACTATTGTCTTTGTGGTTACTTTGGAGAACTAAAATATCAATGAAAGTCTTAAAGCCAAAGAATTTCCAGTGGATTTTCATGAATTCAAGGATTCAGATAACATTCTTACACATCAATAAGTAAATAAAAGAACAATAATTTGCAAGAGGAAAATGATTTTGTAACCTCATCCTTACCCTGGTGCAGCAAAATCTGAATTCATTGTGAGTTATTGCTGCTTAACTTGCTTGGCATTGGATTGAAGGGCTGTAAATTCCTTGTTACGAATACATGGTGTTTGACAATGTGTACAACAAGGAAAGATCAGAGAAATATCAAGGGAAAAAAGGAATGTGCCTTCTTCCTCATTAAATTTGTGAACACGCAACACTTTGAGTAGGTGAACCCTGATGTGCATTGATTGTATGATCTTGTTGTATCCTCCAACCACTTGACAGGTAGCTTCATTGCTAGCCTGGTGTGTGTGTATATATATATATATAATTTGAAACTTGTGATTTCTTTCCATGTAGGTCATTATGACAAATTTTCAAATTATTGACAAGTCAATAGTGAAGTAGGTATTTTAAATTATTTGACAGCTAAAAAATAAAATACTTGTAAATTGTAAATGGGTGTTAATTTTAAAGCATGGTGTTGACAATGGATGGTCATGGTTGACCATGGTTAATAATAGTGACCTTGGTTGAGCATGGTTGACCATAGTTTTCCATGTTGAGTATGGGTTGACCATGTATTTCAAAGTTTGACTATGGCTAGCCAAATTTAACAACTGTTGGTCTTGGTTGATCATCATTGACTATTGTTGACTATGGCTAACTAAAACGTATGGTGACCATGGTTGACTAAGATCAACCATGGTGAACAGAGGAAACTATGGCGGATGATGATTGATCATGCTCACCATGGTTGGGTATGGCTAATCATAGTTAACCATAGCAATCCATGGCGACCATAGCTAACTATGGTTGACCACATTTACTATTGCTAACAATGATTAACTATGGGTTGACCATGGTTAACTATGGTCACTATGGTTAACGGAAGATGACCATGTTTTCTAATTTTCAAAGAATTGACAATGGTTAAATGGTTGACTATATGTTTATTAAAGCTGACCACACTTGTTCATGCTCCACTAAGGTTGACCATGATTGACTATGATTACCCATAGTTAATTTTAGTTAACTAAGATTGAGAAGGATGACTATGGCTAACTATGGGAAATCTCAGTCAACCATTATCAACCACGATTTTTTTTTGTGTGGCCAATGATAAGCCAAGATTGGCATACTATATTACATCCTTTATATGCTAATGGACTTCATTTTCATACACCAATCCACTTTTAGGTTGTGGTTGAATGATACAGAATCATTATTAACCATTATTAAGCACATTACTAGTGGTTAATAATATTGGTTGATGGTTAAATGGCATAGATTTTATGGTTTATGGTTTAAATCGCTATCAACTACAACCATGCTATCGACCACATGAGTAAATGTGGTATCGACCACATTTAAACTATATATATCAAAGCTAGCACAACCACATTAGCAAATGTGGTTGATATAAGTTGATTGGTGTATATCAAATTAATGGTTTAGGTTTAAGTTGATAGATAGATGCTCAATAAGTTTATTTAATAACAACCATATTAATGGCTGATAAATTCATGCATAGGTAAGCTGATGATGGTTGATAACACATAGATAGCACGTAACTACGAAACAAACTAGTTTATTTACAAGTGATTTGAAACACATAGTTATGTGTTCATACGAAATCCTTATAAAGATTTAATAAAAACCATACTAATGGCTGATAAATTCATGCATTGGTAAGATGATGATGGTTGATAACACATAGATAGCACATAACTATGAAACAAACTAGTTTATTTACAAGTGATTTGAAACACACAGTTATGTGTTCATAAAAAAATCCTTATAAGCATTGCTAGCCCATGACTATCTTGTTGATAGAAAAGTTATCATAAATTGATGTGTTTAAATAGACAACTTATTTTTGTTGATAACTTATGAGCTTTATAATGTTATGTATCATTAACAAAGATATCACATTAACATTAGTAAATGTGGTTGATATATACCAATGGACGTCATTTTCATATGCTAATTGGTGTATAAAAAGACGAAAAATGTATTGGCCAATATGAATCACATTTACTAATGTGGTTGTGCTACTTGATGACCAACATGCATGGTCAAAAATAGTAGATGATGATTGATTATGGTTGGCTATGGCTAAATATGTTCAAGTCGCACATAAGGAGAGTTTCTTATGGTCAATATAGAGTTGAATATGGATAACCAAGGTTGTCCACAACTAATTATAGTTGACTATGATAGATTATGATTAACTATGGTAGAAAATGGTTGTTCATGTTTGATCATGGTATACCATGGTTGACCACAGTTTTCTATCATAGATTATGGTGCTCCATCGTCATAAGGGAAGACCATGGTTGACCATGTTCGACAATGGTGACCTAGTTGGGCATGCTTAACCATGGTTTTCCACATCAAGCATGGGTTGACTATCATTATCCAAGTTTGACTATGATTAATCACCATTGACCATTATTGACAATGGATTATGATGGCTAGCTAAAATTGATGGTTCATCATACTTGACTATTGACAACCATTGTGAATAGAGTCAGCTATAGTTGATGATGGTTGACGATGCTCACCATAGTTATCTAGAGGCTAGTACAGTTGACTATGGTCAACCATAGTAAAATTTGGTGAACATAGCTAAATATGGCCACCTTATATAGTCAACCTTATTATTATTATTGTATTTATTGTTGTTATTGTTATTATTAGTCAACTTTACTAAACCTTATTGAGAGGCCCTCATATTATTATTAAATATGAAATTTTATTCACAAACCATAATATTAATATTATTGATAATCTATATTGATATTAATACTACTGATATTAATGTTATTAATATTCATAGTAATAATAATATTATTATTGTTAATGTTATTATTAATATGTTCAATCATATAATAATACTATATTCAGCCTTATTATTATTATTATTATTAAAATTCAACATCATTTTCATTATTATTATTATTATTAAAAATAATAATTACACCTTGACTATGACCAAACAAGGTTGACCTTGGTTTACTTTCGTCAACCATGGTTGGCTATAATTGAATATGATTGAGTTACGTTGACAAAGGATGACTATGAATTAAAAATGTTACTATTATTGACTATGGTAAACATAGGTTTGAGCATGTTAGATCATGGTTAACTATTTGTAGGGACCTTCCCTAGGACGTTTTTTTTTTTTTTAAACGAAATTCAAAATAGTAGCAACGAGTTATCAGATGTAGAAAACCATGCTTACATTTTATTAACAAATAAGTAACACAGTCTAAGTTACTATATCACAAATAATAATGCAATGTATAAATATTTCATTTTAAAACGATTCATCCATTAGCAACATTCGATATGAGAATCACACATAATCAAGGCACATTGAACATGAGAAACACATAATAAATTTAAGGCAAATACATAAATAATCCATAAATTACAACTCAAATGTCATATTCTTCAATTTTGAAATATCATAATTCTATACAATAATTAGGCATGTAAGAGAACTTTACAGAAACCCAAGATATCGTTCACTAAGGGGTGGAGTCTTGATCTTATTTTTGTTGGTTCTTGCACTTTTTTATTGTTGTTTGTGTAAACACATGAAGGATGTTGTGTCTCGACCAATCATTTTCAACTCACCAATTAACCTTCCAACATACTCTTTTGGTACTCTTCTTCCCCACATACCCCCAAGCTGTAATGGAGCTATAAAGTAGAATAATACTATACAATGGAGGAAAGCACTCCTCGATCAAGATTTCACTCTCTAGTGGCCCACACTACACCAAACTCACTATAGACTCAGTCTTGATTTTTCCTTGACACCTTAAAACCAGGTTTATGCCTAAGATCACGATCACAAACACACTAAAATGTCGCAACACAACAACTTTACATAACTGAATATATACAATAGTGAATCACTATATTACAAAAGATAATTTTTAGCCCAAAAAATTTTATATTACAAACTTTAATAAAACAAACATAAGGCTCCCATACTATGGCTCATGGCCCTTACAATTAGCCCTGATACAAGAATTAATAGGGCTTGGAGTCAACAACTTATGACTACCAATATGTCCTTGAAAAAAGTACACTTGACTTACTTCCTGATGTAGTGCTTCCACAACCATTTCGGTACACTTACCTTGAACAATTCTAAAAGGTAATTTCCTCCTCTACTATTGCTCACAAGACTATTGCAACTTCAGAAATACTTGCATCACCAATTGATCAAATTTTCCTCTATCAACCTTCTAGTTGGTCCTAGAATGACTAAACATAGGCTCATACAAGTATTCCCTCTAATTTCTTTCCTAATACTCTAACATTCCAACTCTTAGGGTCTTCCAAGTTTCCTACTTACTTTCACTTTGATTTCTCCAAGGGTGATTGTACTAAGACTCAACATTATTCCCTCCAACAGTACTTCAGTTGCTCCAAAGGATATTTTCATAAGGTATTCTAGGGATACCCTTACATAGTGACAAGTATAACCATTGTCACACAACTTAGGGCTTATTACAAGGCCACACAAAACTCTCTTTACTCCTCTTACAATACTAAATATGACTGAACTAGGGCTAATAAAACCACTATCTAAGTTAGAATTAAAATACTACATCACCTTAGCAATTATCACGTAGAAAACCGATCACATGCCTTTGTCATGATGTCTCCTCTAGAAAACTTGAAGGTCATTGCTCTATATGTAATATACTAAGGTGTTTGGGTCTCTTTTAGGCTCCTGAAACAACCACAAGAACACCCTAAACTTGGCCTCCAAACTTCCCTCCAAAACCTACACTAAACTCATAGTCTATCCCTAAAAATTTTGTGTATATGCTCAAGGGACTCAACCCTTGCTCCAGATATGCCACATGCCTTGCAGCCACCCTAACCAAAAATTATAATGGTCTTGGGCCTTCTTGGATGCCCAGAAAATAAACTCAGCCTCTATCAAGCATGTGTGTTACTCACATGGAAAAAACCACATAAAAACTCGTCCAAAAAATCCTCAAAATATTGGCCTAATCATGCATAGAGAAGATGCGTTAAACTTGTCCTTCCTCACACTCCAATTTGATTGATTTGACCTGCAAATATCTCTAATTGGTTATCTCTCAAAATAATTCCCTTGTGATGTACGATAATGAGGCTTGAATCGATCTTCATTTATAGTGATTTATGGTTGTTTCATCCTCCACCAATGGTCATGACATATTGGTCAAGCCGACTTGAACCAAACACCAAAAAACCAACTAACATTAAAAAAATATTCTAATTCATTCTCCTTTCACCCCATAATGATGCCATAGGTGCCTCTTAGCCCATCAAGGTTTCCCCCCATGCATCCATGAATAAAATATTATTTTCTCAACTTGGTTTCCCACCCACAACTTTGTGTACTAAAACTCGTGCTTGGGTACACTTCCCACAAACCACATTTTTCGTTCAACTCCTCACAAACTTAGTACCCTAGTGGTTGTGGGAGTACCTACTAAGCTACACAAATCAACACTCCCTCTTAACAAGGGAGGTACTCTCACCACTCATAACTATCTCTTCATCATTAACGACACTAGAACAATGTCTATCGTTCACCACTGTAGCATACCCTATGGAATGAGCCACCACTCTTCTCGATAGTGCATATGCCATAATAATCTTCCCACTTCTTTCTTTATTGATAAGCATTAGTTCCATCACATGGTTCCTTATTTCTAGCTGTAGAGGTATCCTTACTCCCAACTGACCATGCGCTCTTATGAGGTTGCACATTCTTCCTCTCAACCCGCATAATCCCACTCGAACTTGACACCCTTTGAGTCTCAATCAACTGATTCTTCTCATCATCTATAAGCTTTTCCTTTATCCACTATATACCATGCTCCCTAACTCCAATGAAAAATCCACCAGAGTTATAGCCTCTAAACTAAGTCTCTCTTTTCCATCTTGGAATGCCACCTTAAAACCCCTTCATCTCAATTGTTGAGATAGACAACACGTGTTAGTGGTTTTTTGGAAATGGAGTACCAAATAACACCTCCTTAACAGTTGGTTGTTCCTTGCAAAGAATCACATAGATATTTTTTTTGTTTATTGGACATACTTAAACAATAAAATTCATTTCAAATAGTGAAAACAATCCATCTACAAACATAAACATAAACAAAAGAGACAAATACAAAACAATTCTCAATGAAGCAAAAATTCAACATGATACTGGAAAAAGCCTCCCTTTATTGATTTCTGGTGGTAGAAGAATACAATAGAATACTAAAAAAACTACAGAGAATCCTTTGATCTATAGTGCTCAAACATCCTCGGCAAGGAGGTCCCTTTCCTCAGTCTCTTTGCAAACTTGTCCTCTCTCTCAAAAGAAGTGTGAGGACTCTCCAATGGTGGACTCTTCTTCTCTCACTAAGATGTTGGATTCCTAAGAAGCAATATGGCCAACATGCGAATTCTCTCACTTCAGTTTATTCAATAATGAAATGTGGTGTCCCACTGATAGTAATTTTTCCATCATAATAATGTCTCATGTTTTTCTCTTCCCATGGCTTGTTTATATGAAAAATTTTAAACCCATCTTTCGTCTCTTGGTTCAAGAGTGATATTGACTCAAGAGTAGAACAAGAGTGTATAAATTTATTAATACTGATGTATTACCAGATTCTCCTCATCAAAAAATATTTATCTTCCTTCTAAATACAGAATCCTTCCACTGTTAAACTTGCGGAAATTTAAAACTCAATTGCAAACACGTGAATAAATTCAATCGCACATAACACAGTTCTTTAACAGGAAATATTAAAGCTAAAAGCCCCAACTATCATATATTATGTATATCAATGGAATCATGTGATAATCTCATACAAAGCTTAGTACATCAAGCTCTCAGTACAATCAACAATCATTACACACTATCATGTAGAAATTTTCATATCTATGCACCAATTTCTCACCTCCTGACAGCCTGCCTCCACTGTGCAATCCCTACTGATGAAGACCCCTGAATGAATTCGAATTGGCCTTGCCTTGACTGCACAATCCTCATTGGCAACTCCAATGTGTGTCAGATGCATTGAATGCATCACTATAGTCACAACGGATAATCCATCTCACCCATTCACCTATATCTCCACTGGGTCTCACTGGAACTGACATGAAAGTAGTTAACTTTTATATTTGTTCAGTTTTTAGTGAGTTATTAGCTGTGAATTAATTAACTAACTAATGCACTTAACTCTTATTAGTGTATCTTTCAGTTAGACTAGACACAACTAGCTCAACTGAGTTTAACTCACTTAACTGAGTTAAACTGAATAACAACTCCATTATCTGTCATAACTTTTCCACTTCAGTTCTAACTAAGTCCTCCATGCATGAGCCACCAATAAAACCTAGGAATTTCATAATTCCTTCGACGCACTGATTTTCCAAATCTGTTCACTGAAATAAAGTGCTCCAAGAGAATAAGTTGATGTTTATTGTCAGATTATTATTAAGAGCTAATAATAATTGACATGCATCTATTTTTAGATCAACGATATATAAATAGACTTCACCCAATTTTCTAAAAACAGAAGTTCAACTATTTTCCATATTTGACCAACCATCTACAAATAGCATCCTTCAAATTATAGAATATGCTCACCATGTCTAAAAATAGACATACACCTAAAAATAGCCTACAGGTCCCACTTAGTGAAGGTTATTATTTTTCACTAAGCTCATCATCTTGTTGAATCTCAACACTCTCTCTCAACAAGATAGGGATTATCCTTCACTCCAATCCTACCTCTATGGTATTCGAATTTTCTCCTGCCGAGTACCTTCGTCAGAATGTCTGCATCCTGATCTTCCGTAGGAATGTACTGAAGCAACATGATCTTCTGCTACACACAATCTGTGATATGATGATATTGGATATCAATATGTTTAGATCTATCATGAAACACAGGATTAATAGAGAGTTTAATGCAACTCTGATTATCACAATGTATCATTGTAGGATCTAAATGTGAACCGAACAAACCGACAAGGATCTTCCTCATCCAGATAGCCTCACATGCAGCTTGAATTGCTGCCATGTATTCCGCTTCTACTGAACTGAGTGCCATGGATCTTTTTTTCCTACTGTACCAAGAAACTATTGTAGATCCGATACTGAACACCCCTCCTGATGTGCTCTTTCTATCCATTGGGATTCCTTCCCAATCTGCATCCGTGAAGCCATGCAACTTCACCTCATCCGTCTTTCTGTACCATAAGCCATACTCAGATGTGCCCCTGAGATACCTCACGACATTCTTGCCTCCCTTCCAAAAGATCTTGGTAGGCTTAACCATTTATTTTGAAAGCTAGTTCACTACATAGCATATGTCTGGTCTTGTATTAACTAAATACATGAGCGAACCCACCAAGTGTCGATAACCAGTGGCATCCACTACCTCTATCGATGTAGCATCCTATTTCTCCAATTTCCTGGAAGAGGAGTATCCATGGGCTTGCAGTTCTCCATGTGAAACTTACCAAGTATCTTCCGATCAGACTTGCCTTAAGACACAAACAGTTCACCTTCTCACTGCCATATTTCCAATCCAGCGAAATAATGAAGGAGGCCCAAATTCTTCATATCAAACTCCTTTGCAAGATCTACCTTGCATGAGTGTATCAACTACTCATCACCCGTTAGTATTAAATCATCAACATAAAGAATAATGATTAAAAGCTTACCCTCCACCACAATTTGGTTACCGGTTTGCATCCACCTCACCCTTGGTGAATCCAAGTCCAGTCGAATAATTGTCGATCCACGTGTACCAAGCATGTGGTGCTTGCTTCAACCCATACAATGCTCTTTTGAGTGTGCACACATGCGACTCGCTGCTGAAGATATCAAATCCTTCAGGTTGCTCATTGTACACCTCTTCCTCAATGATCCCATTAAGGAACACAGTCTTCACATCCATTTGATGAATGTGCCAACCCATCTGTGCTGAGAGAGCAAGGATGGTCCTTATGGAAGAATACCGTGCAACAGGTGAAAAGTTTTCTTCATAATCAATCCCCTCAATCTGTGAGAAGCCTTTGGCAACAAATCTTGCCTTATACTTCTCGACACTCCCATCAACAGCTTGCTTTACCTTGTCGATCCATTTCGAATCTACAATTGATTTACCCACCGGCCTTGGAACAATCTCCCAAGCACTGTTTCTGATAGTGGAGTCATACTCCTCCACCATGGCATCTACCCATGTGGGCTCCTGCACTACTTCTTCAAAATAAGATGGCTCTGTCACGATACACATGCTCATAAGAGCCATGTATCTAGTAAATTGGTTAGGTGACTGTCTCTGTCTGCACTGTGATGTAGGGACTCCTACATCCTCTGCTGCATCAAGCTTCAGTCTCTCAGCTTCTGTGGTACGCTTTCTGCTAGATCTGATGTTTGGTTCTGGATGAGTGGAATCCTCCACTCCATGAATCTCCTCCTGTGGCTTATCCACATCTAGAGGCTCATCTTTGGGAACAAGAAGTTCCTCCTCTGCATGCAAGTGTAGCTCCCTCTCAAGCGACAACTTCATGGCTTTCACCTCATTGAATTTTATATCTCGTCACACCATAGTCATTCGACTATTTGGCAAATACACACGATAATTATGGGGTGTTTCTATGTACCCCACAAATATCCCAACATCTGCGGTCAGCTCCAGCTTCTTCCTAGCATCCTTTGTCACATAAATGTAAACATATGAGCCAAAAATCTTCAAATGAGAAATATCAGGCTTCTTACCAGTAAAAGCTTCTTCAGGTGTACTCATGCCAAGTACTCTATGAGGACAGCGGTTTTGCACATAAACCGCAGTGTTGCATGCTTTCGCCCACAAGTGCATCGATAGGCCCTGGTCATGCAACATAGCTCATGCAACACCCACGATTGTTATGTTCTTCCTCTCCGCGAACCCATTCTGCTATGGGTTATGAGGTGCTATGAGTTATTTTCGAATTCCTTATTTTCTATAGAATTCTTTGAATTCGTTCGAGATATATTCACCACCATTATCGCTCTGTAGAGCCTTCACTTTCTTCCCCGACTCCTTCTCCACCAATGCTTTAAACTGACATAACTTTGAGAATGTTTCTCTCTTCTTCTGCATGAAGAAGATCTAGCATCTACGAGAATAGTCATCAACAAATATAACATAATACCTATGTTTTGTTTTTGAAGCAACTGAGAAAGGTCCACACACGTCTGTGTGAATTTTCTCCAAGATCACCGAAGCATGGTTCTCCTTCTCATGAAAGGTGGTCTTCACAAAAATACCCATAGTACATCCCTTGCACTGATCTGATTGCAAAAAATTACCCTTGGGAAGTCCAATAGAAATCTGCTGCAAAATCTTCAAGGCACCATGGTGAAGATGGCCCAATCTCTTGTGCCATAATTTGCCCTCATCCTGGCTCACCACTTCTTCTTCTTTTCCCATCATTGCAACACAGCCATCTACCTCTAGCTTGCAGATATTCTTAACTCTAATCCCTATCATCTTGGTTTGACCCATTTTTTTATGTCACAGGAAAGCTTTTCCCTCACTAAAAAAAACGTCATAACCTTTGTCTTCCAACATTGCAACCGATACCAAGTTCTTCTTCAGACCTGGGACATTCATAACATGTTTCAACATAAATGGTTTACCTGAATCCCTCTCAAAGGTAATATTTCTAATTCCGGTCGCATTATATCTGCCATCGTTGCCCATCTCTATATGCATTTGGAGATCCTTCTCCTCCAAGTCGCTAAACAACTCCTTGTCTCCCGTCATATGGAAAGACGCACCACTATCAAGATACCACATAGATGCCATTGAGCTTGAAACTAAGAATGTGATCAAAGAGAAATCAAGTTGAAATTGTGAGGATAAGGCCTCTCCAGCTGCAGCTCCAACAACCTTCTTGTTCTTCTTTTTCTATGGGCAGTTAGTGGCGAGATGCCCATGTTCGTGACAGTGAAAACACTTCACTTTGGACAAATCCAGCTTCTTGCCTTTGGCCTTGGATTTTGGATGGGATTTCTTCCCCTTTCCTTTCATTTCTTTGGCAACCAAAGTGAAATTCTCTTCATCATCATTCTTCGATAAATATCCCTCCTTGGTACCTCACCTTATCTCCTCCTGCACAAGATCCGACCAAAGTCGCTCCCAACCTGGCAGTTTCTCCCGTCCATTGACAGAATCTTCGTAGCTATGCCAACTCTTCGGAATCCCAAGGAGATCCAAGCTCACCAAGTCATCATCATCAACTGTAATCCCCAAACTTCCCAGTTCATACCTACATTGGACAAACTTCGTGAGATATTTTGGAATACTTTCGCCCTTCCCCTCTTTTATTTTTCTGAGCTTATCTTTGAGCGCCAACTTCCTCTGGTCACTGTTGCTTTGGAAAATATCTGTCAAAGCATTCCACATTGCAAATGGAGTGGCTTTCCCATGAAGGCTTGACACAATATGTTCCTTCACACCTTCCAACACAATTCTTCTTGTCTTTTCTACCTTCTTTTGCCATGCGTCAAGTCCTGCAGCATCGCTAGAAGCGGCCTCAAGAACATCGCTATCGATGAACTCCTTTAGTCCATTATCTTCAAGCACCGCCTCCATCCTATTCTTTCAGGCTATGTAATTCAAGCTACCCTCAAGGGCATACTCCAATTGCAACCCATTGAAAGACATTTCAATGAATACTCAACTATCACACCAAGAAATTTCTGCAACAAATTCGAATTATCCACTAGCACAAAACTCAGCACTTGTTCACAATTACAATCTCCAGCGATCAATATTGCTCCAATACCATGTAGAAATTTATTAATACTAATTTATTACCATATTCTCCTGATCTAACAATATTTATCATCTTGCTAAATACAGAATCCTTCCACTGTTAAACTTGAGGAAATTTAAAACTCAATTGCAAACACATGTGAATAAATTGAAACACACATAACACGGTTGTTTAACGGGAAATATTAAAGCTAAAAACCCCAGCTATCATATATTATGTATACCAATGGAATCATGTAATAATCTCATACAAATCTTAGTACATCAAGCTCTCAGTACAATCAACAAACATTGCACATTGTCATGCAGAAATTTTCATATCTATGCACCAATTTCTTGCCTCCTGACAACCTACCTCCACTGCGAAATCCCTACTAAAGAAGACCCCTGAATGAATTCGAATTGGCCTTGCCTTAACTGCACAACCCTCATTGGCAACTCCAATGTGTGTTAGATGCATTGAATACATCACTATAGTCACAACGGATAGTCCATCTCACCCTTTCACCTATCTCTCCACTGGGTATCCACTGGAGCTGACATGCAAGTAGTTACGTGTTGTATTTTATCAGTTGTTAGTGAGTTATTAGTTGTGAATTAATTAACAAATTAATTCACTTAACTCTCACTAGTGTATCTTTCATTTAGACTAGATACAACTAGCTCAACTGAGTTTAACTCACTTAACTGAGTTAAACTGAATAACAACTCCATTAACTACTCTTCCAAATTTGTCCTAATTTTTCCACTTCAATTCTAACTGAGTCCTCCATGCATGAGACACCAATAAACCCTAGGAATTGTGTAATTCCTTCAGCCCACTGATTTTCCAAATCTGTTCACTGAAATAAAGTGCTCCAAGAGAATAAGTTGATGTTTATTGTCGGATTATTATTAAGAGCTAATAATAATCGACATGCATCTATTTTTAGATCAACGATATATAAATAGACTTCGCCCAGTATTCTAAAAATAGAATTTCATCTATTTTTCACATTTGACCAACCATCTACAAATAGCATCCTACAACTTATAGAATAAGCTCATCATCTTGTTGAATCTCAACAAAGAGGATTCCATCGTGGGCTGCATATATTTAGGATGACTCCAAGTCTTCTGTCCTTGACTAGCCATGTCAGGGAATCCTCTCCCCAAGTGTGGGAAGTGGTCTCAAACTACTAGGTTCGTCTTTACTTCGTTTGTGCGGCCGCACATTTCTTCCTTTCTCCTAGTGTGCAGTCTAAAATTTCCTTCCATGACCTTAGGAAAAGCTTTATTTTTTTTATTTCCATGGTGTCTTCAGCTCGAAAATCTTGATCTCTACCTTTTTCTATAAAACATTAAATGTCTTTTGTATTATATGATTTTTTGGTGTTAACAGTTTCCCCCTGATGTATGTGGTTAGGAGAAAGCATGTATCTGAAATACATCACGTTCTTCTATTCTAACTACGAGTCTGCGCAACATCTTTGAGAGAGAAAGAGAGAGTAGTTTGCTATGGAGATGAGTAGAGGGATCCCTTGATTGAGGAGAAAGGGTAACCATGCTCTGTAGGAAACTTGAGTGATAAAATAAAAAATAAAATTACGAGGCGGGCATATCCCATGCTCATTATTATGAAAGGTTAATACAATCTAATAGATATTGGTTATGTTAAGTCACATTGTGGTAAGTGGCATGTTGATGGATGGTGATGACAACTACTAACACCCTCAAGGGTGTTTTCTTTGAACAAATAGAATAAATCCAGTTCCCCAATGCATCATCTAGTTGAAGCACTTTTTAAGTGAGGCACTAATATATGCATGGATCTTAGACTTATGGAATATACCTTGCATTGTGGCTTAAGAATTGTTGAAATGATATGGTTAGTAGTACGTGGGTCTTCGAATAAATGGAAAAGATGTAATGATTATGAAGTATGATACCACCTTGACATGAAAACTGGTGTTCAAGTCGAATGTCATGGGGATCGATGACATCGATGGGCAATGTTGATTCTCATTTTGCCACCCGAGGATGTTCCTTGCAGGGGGAACCTATCTAAGGCACTAACTCAATCCTAGAATATGATTGGTGAAGTCGACAGGAAAGAAGCATCAACTATCCAAAAAAAGTGTTTATACAGGGAATTAAGGTTTTTAGTGAAGAAAATTGTAATATGGTCGATTAACAAGGCATCATAATGAGAGTTGGCTCTAGTAATGGTTATGGACAATTGGCATGAAGTCGGAACTATAATTTAAGTGGTGAAAGTAAAAATAATTTTTGATAAGGGTAGCTTGAGTTGGTAGGAAATCTAGGGTGTGTGTAAGTATGCTCTGGCTGATGTGATAGGATTTGGTGAATAATGTGCAAGCCTTGACCAAGGGTGACTAGAAACTTCCACCAGGTATGAAACATAAAATTATGGGTGGGCTTATTTTTCCAAAAAAATCTTTTTACACTTTCCAAAATAATGTAGAGTCAAAAATAATGTAGAGTTCGTTTGGATGTAAAAACACATATACGTGCCCAAAAAACATGTGTTGGTCCTGCATAATAATGTGAGGATGATATTCATTTGTTGAGGATGGGGGGGCCATTGGCTGGTCTTGGTGTGGGGGTAATGAGGAGGATGAAGTGACAAACATGGGCTATGTAAGTAGGGGTGTGATAGGCCAAACTGGGAATGCAGTAAGGTATCCTGCTTGATCCATTGTAAAATATAAGTTGTGGCTCAAGAGTGGGTTTCAATAAGCGATGAGTGAAGAAGAATGAGGCTAATATTTAGGGCATATAAGTGAGGTGGTTTCTGGGCCGAAGTGGGTGGTCATGGATCCCAATAATGGATGGGGTTCTATGAATATAAAGGGAGCCATGAATGGGAACGATCTATCGATCGACGTGGGTCTTTGTCATATGAAAGATGAGTTGGTGATAAACATGGTCGAGATGATGGAAAGTAGGGTGTATTTTGGATAATGATGTCACGATATGAAAATATTAAAAGGAATCCTATCATGTTGACTGATGAATGATACCTACTCTGGTACTTATCTATTGGGCTATTAGTTGAAGAATGGTCTTTCTGATGTACCTACAATATCAATGGCCAATACCCCAAGTGAAAGCGTACTTTAAAACATATGAATAATCTATGATTGATTGAATCATATGAGTTAAGAAACAAGAGAAGGCACACCTAAAATGATTTTCAGGGCGTGCGAGGGGTCCAAAAATGAGTTTTGGTAACAACTAGAATGGGGAGTTCCATGATGAAGATGATGCGGTATTTATCCTTGTGTCTCTTACGATTTTGAGAATGGAGGTCTTGAGTTTCTGTTATGGGATCCAGAAAGTGGAGAAAAGGGAGATATATAGGGCTAAAGGGTCAAATTTCAATTCATTTTCTCTACGAATCTTGAGAGATCAAAGGTTGATTTTGGAGCATTTCTTTCCATTGCGATCAGTTAGAGTACACCGAACACGTGTGGTGAGAGACAGGTAGGGGATGGTGCCCTAATATTTTTATTTTTGATAGTTGTAGGGTAGGTAGGTCATACAAGGGTCTCTTATATGACCTTTTAGGGTTCAGTTTGAGGGTTCATGCAGGTGACTTAGAATGAGTTGCGCAGTCTCTGCATGAACCCATGAGGTTCACATGGGGATTGTGAACCATGAGTTTCTGAGCAAAAAATATGCACGAACCTGCTATGGTGGCCGACATGACCTCTAGCCAAACAGACATGCACTATGTGTTCCTGTTTACGTGCGATGCATGTGGTTGTGTAGGCCAAAGGCACGCGTTTGGTACAAAAGATAGATTTTTCATTTTTCTAGGCTAGGGGGCCAAAAATTGATTTTTTAATTTCCTTGATGGTAGGATGATTTTGGAGGGAGAGAGATTGGATGAACTTGTGTACTGACATGGTAGAGTATCCGGTAGTGGGCCAGGCCTTGGCTCGATGGGGGTTACTAAATTTTTTTCAGAGCCCCATCTTGAGGTCGCAGGATAGCTTCCTACGATTCTTGATCCACTGTTGGGATGATGACCGATATGTGATGGTTGTGAGGTAGGATGATTTTCCCATATCGACTCAGATAGACATTTACTCTGTTACTGGGCTGCTTCCTAGTGGGGAGGCGTTACCATATCCATTTTTGGCAGATCTTCTAAATTTTTTTCTAAAATCCTCATACTTTAGTTTCAATGGAAACATTTATGATAAAACTCACGGTGTAGCTATGGGCTCTCCCTTATCTCCCATGATAGCCAATATCTATATGGAACACTTTGAATAGAAAGCCCGAAGATCCTTTCCATCCACCCCAGAAGAATGGAAAATATTTTTTGATGATGTATTCACAAAATGGAGTCATGGGAAAGAAAAGTTGGATGAATTTCTATCTCACATTAACAGCCTCTTAGAACACATAAAATTCACTATTGAAATCAAAAAAGAAATCAACTCCACTTCCTTGACATCCTTCTAAGCAAAAAACATGGTAATCTATTTTTTCAAGTATTTAGAAAGAAAACACATACCAAAATATACTTGCATGTTGACTCTCATCACCACCCTAAACAAAAAACAATTATCATTAAAATCCTAACAACAAGACCCTTTAGAATATCTCGCTATGAACACCTAAACCAAGAGATCAACCATCTTCACCAAGTATTTGAACAAAATATATACCATAGAAGCACCATCAACATAACATCTTACAAACCTTAAAAAATAAAAATGCAAAAAAAAACTCATAAACAACACTAAAGTCTCCCTTCCTTACATAAAAGGCACCACCGATAAAATTGCAAAATTTTGAAAAAATCATAATATCAATGTGGCCTTTACCCATCCCAATACCATTAGAAAAATAACTAAATGAATCGAAGAGCCAATAAACCCTAATTAACAAAAAGGATTTTACACAATTCCTTGCTCATGCGGGAAAGAATATATAGGAGAGACTGGGAGATCCCTCAGCACAAGGCTAAAAAACACGCTACAGACATTTCAAGAAATAGAGCCTCAAAATATTCCCTAGCTAAACATGCTTGCTCATCCTCATACCACATTTGCATGGAATAAGCTAAACTTGTTAGAAAAGAAGACCATTGTTTAAAGATAAAAATTAAAGAAGCTATAGAATTTGAAAAACGACAAAAAAAAAAAAAAAAAAACTTAAATCGAGATGATGGTATAAAACTAAGTAACACATGGAAACCTTTATTAAAATATACTCACAATACCAAATAATTAAACACATTATTAACAAAATACATCAAACAAAACAATCACATTATAATATTAAAATTATATTAAATAATACTAGGATTATATCATATAATCATAATATATAAAATAATTAAACATGACAATATAGCCGACCCAAATTATCACCAAGCCTCACTACATATTCACATATATATACCAAGATCTTATCTCTACACAATTTACATTAATATTCTCAAGATAAATGGTGCTCCCCTGCTGATGGACTCAATTTAGAAGTCTGAAACATTGGGTTATAAAAATATAAAATAGTTTATTCCACAATTATTAAAAATACATCTCCATCTCTATGGACTCTTTATTAAAAATCATGTGGACATCTGCCGATGGGCGGAGCTTGACAACCACTCTAGATTGAATGCTATTGAGGAGGACTATCTCAAAGTAGCCTCTATTTTGGACCTAACAGATCAAGTTTCTCTTTCCATGATTGTATGGTTGGCTTCACCCTACATGGTATGAAGGCTTCCTATAGCAGTCCTCCAGTAGTTGCAAGCAGACCATTTCTTTGATTAGGCCTGATTTTTCTACAGGGGATAGCATCCCAACTCACGCAGGTGAAATGGGAGGCGCTTCAGTGTTTCCTCTACGTGAGCACCTTGTGTAGCATTATGTATGAGAGTGTGGATATGCTCTGCCCATTTCTTGTAGTGTTAGTTGGGCCTCCAAGGGACCTGCAGATACGACGGTGGTAGCCAGTTATGCCACAAGTCGGTAGTGGAGCTACGGGATGTTATTAGAACGTGACCATGGAGGGTTGGTTTAACTCCAACCCTGAGCTTATTTTAGAGTTTCCATACCATTTTTTGGACTTCCGAGGGGATCCAGGCATGGGTCTACTTCCTCGTGATGCATGGGGACCAGCATGTATGATATTTGTGTTTTTTGTATTTCAATATTTTTGCATGTATTTATATATGTGTTTATATGATGACACTGATACCATGCTTGTTTACTTAAACATGTGTGGCCTTAGGGAAGACCATTAGACTAATTGGTATGCAATAAAACTAGATGCATGGATGTAGCAGAAGCGACACCTGTGCCCCAAAGACAATGAGATACGAGGCATCATCCTAGGCCTGTTTGACTGGTGTTGAAGTGAAAATTAGAGATTGGTGAACTCTCTGGGGAGGGTGGTATTGTGGCACTAATTGGGGACTTAGAGCGATGGCGTGAGCATGCTGAGGAAGCAGAGGCTTGATTGGCAGCAATGGAGGCCCAGCTGCGCAACTAATGTTATACTTGGGATAGGGTGGAGTCCCTAACTAGAGGTATGCCCACTAGGTTCTAGGATGATTTGGCGAAGGTCATCGTGGAGACAGCAATGATACGTGAGTGGGTGCATTGTCCAACATTGTGTTGATATATGTCCATGAGACTGAGAGGGAGGGGCTCATCCCTAAACTTGGTTTTATGTCTGTACCAAGGCAAGCACTCAGTATGAGGATTCTCCCCTGTATTTTTTATGACATATTTTCGCCTAACTATGAGCCAGTGGAGTTATTTTTTTTATGCTACACACATATTTTTTGATATATATATGTGAGATGTATTTTGATGACTATCATGATGTGTACATTTTGATACTTTTATGTTGTATTTCATGTTTTTTTTAATGTATTTTTTGTATATGTATGATGGATATTGATGCTTTTATGGTTCATGGTATACATGTGATGCATTACAGTCTAGGATTTGATTAACAATGTGATCAATATATGATTTTTATCTCTTGGTATATGTGCAAATGTGATGTCATCAAAACTTTAGGTTAATCTTTGTGGATGAAGGTATTTCCTAAATAGGTGTGGTTCACGCATTTGAAAGGTTTGGTTTAACTGCAATACAACCATCTATGAATCAAGGAAGACATGCAGATGGCAGATGGCTTGGAGGGAGGCATCAAATAAAAGGCCTATGACAATGTTATATTCGGCTTGATTTTTGGTGGCTGACCTGATATAAAGTCCATTAGTGAGGAACAGTGACCAGTCAGCACAGTATATTGCCCTGGCAGAAGGTGTGAGTTTTTGTGACCATCGAGAGGCACCATCAGAAAATACATAATGATATATTGGCAGATGATCCATCTATGACACAAGATGAGAGAGCTCATTTCGAGTAAGTCCATGTTGAGGTGATCATCATAAAATAAGTTATGGTCCATACATATTTATTCTAGGGCAATGAGGACCTTCTTTATGGGTGAAATTCTTTGAGGTAGATTCCATTAACGAGACATTTTAGGCATGTCCCATCAGGCTTTGATAAAATGTATGCCCCTTGAGGGGGTAATGTTTAACAATATATGGACCCTTCCATAATGTCTCAAACTTCCAAGATCCTAAATATTCTTGGGATGCATCATAACGTAGGACTAATTCTCCCTTGATAAACGATCGAGGGGTGATGTTGCAGTCAAACAACGCTTTGACCCTTTGCTTATGGGCTTTGTTGTGTTGGAGATACTCTCGCTGACTTTCGTTGACTAGTTCTAACTATACCAACCTTTGCTCTAGGTGTTCAATATCAATGAGAAGTTCGATAGTCAAACGAAGGGTGGGGATTTCGTTTTCAATGGGAAGCACAACCTCCACCCCGTAGACTAATTGGAAGGGTGTGAACCCTGCTGATGCTTTGACAACTATGAGGTATACTCATAGAGATTATAACACCATGTGGTGCCAATTGGATTTGTGATTGTTCACCATGTGCTCCAACATTTTTTTAAGGAATTTTTTGACAACTTCTACCTAACCATTAGACTGGGGGTAGTATGGTGATGCAAACTCGTGAGAAAAACCAAGGTGCTGGGATAATTCTTGAAATATTTCATTTTCGAAACTTTTTCCATGATATGATAGAAATTCCTTTGGGACATTGAACCGTGTGATAACATGGTTGAAGAAAATCGTGCGACAGTTTCCGCAGTGTTTTTGTATCTAGGCATGGCTTATATCCACTTGGTGAAATAATCGACAACCATAAGTATGTATTTCTAGTTTCCAGATGATGAGGGGTGTGTGTTATGAAGTGTATGCCCCATTTGCAAAAGGGGCCCGATACGATGATAGGGTGCATGTTGGATGGAGGGGCTCACGCCTTATAAGTGTAGCATTGGCATTGATTACATCTCTTGACTGCCCCGATGCAGTCCTAAAAGAGGTTGGGCCAGTTATAACTGGCACGTAGCACTTTTTGAGCGGTGGCCATCCCCAAGAGGTGGTCGTCGGAGGCCCCGCTGTCGCAGTCGTTCAGGACTTTCTCGACTTAGTCATAAGTGAGGAATATATGGAGGATGGTGTTGATGCCTCGTCAATAAAGGACATCCCTTAAAAGAAGGTATCAGTGAGCCTAATGGTGTATGCGCCTTCGCTTGTCACGAGTGAGCCTAGGTTTGAACTTTTGAGTTCGTAAGAAGAGTAGAATATCACCGTACCAAGGGTCATCCGTTGACACTAAAAAAAAAAATCATCTTGTAGTGCATCATTAATGGGGGAGCTAAATTATATATCAAATTTGTGTAGTATAACTACACATTGAGCGTATTTGTGATTCATCATATGGCAAGTGAGAAAATATCTCATGGGGTTGATAGCTACTATGAACATGGTGGTTTGAAGGATGATATAGTGCCAAACATTTTGTACTACATGTACTAGGGCTAAGGTTTTTTTTTCTTCTGGTTCATACTTCATTGCAGGCCGAGATAAGCTCCCTCTTATGTAATAAATTATGTGTTCCCTATTATCTGGTCCATCTTAGACTAGCACCTAAAAAATGGATACATCTGATGCAGATAGATATAGGGTGTAGTATTTATTGTGGTCGGGTGGGCTAATCAAAGGATTTGAAGAAAATTGATCTTTCAAACCTTCAAATGATTTTTGAGCTTGTCCATCCCATTGGAAAGGGATATCTTGATGAAGGAGATGAAGGAATCCTTGCGCACAAGTAGCGTAATCGGGGACAAAGCATCGTAAGAAGTTGGCCTTACCCTATAGGATTTTTAATTGATTAAATGTTTTTGTAGGTGGAACTTCATTGATTTCCTAGATTTTGACAGTGTTGACTCTAATACCTTGCTAGGAGATGATGAATCTTAGTAATCTTCCAGCACTAACGCAAAAAACACACTTTCGAGGCTTCAAGCGTAGGTTATATTGTCGACATCGTTGAAGGACCAAGCAGAGGTACGCATCTTGGATTGTATGGTAAGGTCATCCAAATAGACAAGCGAGAATGAGATGAGACAAGTTGTGAAGAATGTAGTTCATGGCCCGTTGAAAGGTGGCACCAGGGTTTTTAAAGGCCAAATGGCATAAATTTCTATGCGAAGGTACCCCAATGGGTTGTAAACGTGGTTTTGGATCGATTCGTGTGGCAAATATGGATCTGATTGTACCGAGATAATCCATCCATAAAGGATAAGGCCTCATGACCAATGCAAGCGTATATGAGTTAGTCGATGAATGGTGTGGGATAATTTTATTTGGTACAAGATTTTTTCAGATCTCAAAAATTGATACAAATGTAGATGGTGCCCTGTTTTTTCATGACGGGTACAAGGTTAGAAACCCAAGACGTGTAATCGTTCGAATAGATAAATCATGATTTGTGGAGTTTATCTATTTCTTTTCCTAGTCGACTCTAAAGAACAAGAGAAAAGATGATAAGCTCGTGACAAAATTTTAATCTATGATCATCTCTAATACCAAAAGCAACACAGTAGCCACTGTTCTTGGGGAAAAGTGCAATAGAAACGAAATGGCATGGTAAACATTATTTTCTATTCCTGTTCTACGTTAGGATGGTTCAATACTAAATATAATTAATTATTTATACGACATCATAGATTTTGGGTCATAATATGGATAAATCTCTTTGATACCATTACACCATGATCAAATCAAAGTCATCCAGAGTGACCACTCTTGCCATAATAATCCACTCAGTCGAGAGAATGTTTCTCTGAAAATGACATCATTGCAAAATTTTATTAGTGAAGTTACTTCTCCTACCAAAGCATTGTGAGAATAATTAAATATTTTCAAATTTTTTATTATTTGGACATTGAGAACCATATAGAATGTTATATCATTTATTGTTGGACAATGTTAAAAGCATAGTTACCAAATTTGAGTTTAAATTCGAATTCAAATTAGATTCGACAAAATAAAATAAAATTGATTGCTTAAAATTTGATAGTAAACATCTTGTAAATACTTAACTACATTGTATTTTTAATATTTTGAAAAGTTGAGATATATAAATATAATATTGAAAATCTCAAAATCAACATAAAAATTGTTATGTACAAAAATAAAATGCATGGTTTTACATTAGAATATCATATTGTTAGAATTTTTGTGTTCATCCATATACATAATTACACCATGTATTATATGTTTTTAATGATGTCATATATTAAGTATAAGTAAACATTTTTTTAAATATACATTTATATTCTTAATTACTAGTTACTCATTGACTATAACATCTCAAATTTTACTTTGTAACAATTAGAAAAATATCTATTTTTTTAAGATACCAATTATTGATTGATACAATCAAACCAAATTCTATATCATAACAAATAACAACAACCTTTGTTATTTGTTATTATATAAAACAAAAAACTTTATTATAATTTAATATTTTCTCAAATTTCTGATCAAAAAATTTTAAACAAAAAAATCATGAAAATTTAACCAAAAATATTTCTATTTAAATTATAAATTTATAACTTTCCTAAAATAATTATTTATCATTTATTTTATATGTCCTATAACGAAATAGTCTATTATATTGCTTCTCCTTACATCATAATCCTTACATCATAGCATTATAAGCTATCAGGGATCATAATTCATAAGTTCTAACAAATTTCATTAACAACATGACTAAGAAATTTACTTGACAAAATCTTACTGTATAAGGAATCAACTAGTTTTACCATTCAAAATCTTATTGCATTGAGTTCAGTTTATGAACACGAGTTATAACTACACTATAACTCGTGTTAGTATATTTCATATTTCAAGGGTGAAATAGTTCCAACTAGTTATGGTTCATTCGGAGGATACTTTCAAACAATCGTACAAGATAAAAGTTATAATTAATTTCAATTAGGTATCTCTAATCCCTTACACGCGATCATTATTTTAAGTTGTTTTGTCCAGTTTCATTCTTTGTAGCTGCACATTTGACACAACCAGGTTGTTATAATGTAATATCTGGTATATATCTATATTAAGTTTAATTATTAGATAATTGAGTTGAAGTTATTGTTGTTGTTTTGTTATGTTATATGATCGGTTTAAATTAATAAATAAATAAATAAATTAAGAAAAAATTATTAATTATAATTATTGATTAAAATATTTACACTCATTCAATGATACACAAATTAATTTTAAATTTAAAAATCAAACAAAATGCAATAAATTATAGTTATTAATTATTAATAATTAAATCAATATATATTTATTTTAATTTTAGATTCATCAAAACAAATACTAAGTGATGAAATTTTTGGGATGTAATTTTACTTTTAAATTTTAAATTTTAAAAAAAAAAAAAAAAAAAACTATTTTAAAATATTTAATCTCCTTCAAAGCTTCATAAATTTAGAGTTAAGATAAATTTATGTTAATATTTAGTAAATGATAATCTTTTGAAATTCTGGTAAATATATTTTCAAGTCAAATCCCTTAAATTGTGACCTCTAAATCTAGAATTAAAATAAATTTATGTTAATATTTAATAAATGGTAATTTTTTTATCATGTAGTTTGGAATTCTGTTAGAAGCTACTTTCAAGTCTAATCTCTAAATTGTGAGCTCTATACCACAAATACCTCAAGAGTCTTCTGAAATGCTTAATTTATCTGAAGTGGAAAAAACATTTTAAATTGATTTGCAAAACATTAAATCATTTTTTAATATAAAATGAAGATGATGATATTTTTTTATATGAACAAATTTTCTCCTGTGTAGAATCTTTTCGTAATGAAAACTCCAACGTAATAATGGTTTCAAAACAATTTTATGCCTTTCTCCATTAAATTTAAGTTTCATTCTAAATATGTTTAACAAATTTTTATTTTTATTTTTTACACCCTGTATTTTTCATTGTATCCCATCATAACAATGATTATTTATTAAAGAATAATCTTTAATTAGGAATTACTTAGTTACACAGTTTAAAATTTAGTTTAACAGTTAGTTTGTTTCAATGTAACTGTTTTAAATGCATATATATTTCTTTTTAATAAAACTTGTTGCTGAGAGTGTTCTCAGCAATTCGTTCTATCTGTTTTCTGTCATGGTATCAGAGCTTTGGGGTTTTGCTTGGGAAAAGGCATTCGAACTTGCTGGAGCGACTTAGTGCTTGGCATTCAAAGGAGCGGTCAAGGAACAATTGTTTGTTGTTTGCCGCTTGCTTAGTGCTAGGCATTCGAAGGAGCGGTCAAGGAACGGTTGTTTGTTGTTTGCCATTGTTGGGTTCCAGAGTGAGGAGACTTTATTCCTTTGTGGAAGAGGAAAGAGACATTGTTTGTTTTCTGAATATCACCCCCATCAGCTAAGGTCGTCTACCAATCGAGAAGGGGATGCTAGTTTGGTGTTGGAGGGGAAGCTAGTTTGGTGTTGGATGCTACTGCCCTGTTACACTTTAAGGTTTTTGAAACCCACAGCAATAGTCTCGTCTCCGTTCAACTGCTGGAGCAACATTAACTACTGTGAAAATTTTTCTAGAGGAGCGTTCGACCCCGCTGCATGCGTTAAGAGGACGACAAAGCGACACACCACTCTAATTGTGAGAGCCTGTCATCAGAGTCCATGGTTGCTGCATTTCACCCCGCTGTGTGCATGAAGAGGACCAATATTCTTGGTTGTATCGAGGCTACGAGACTCAAATCCTCATCCTCCTCATAATTGAGTAATTTTACCTGACTTTCAGCCTTCATCCTCCTATACTCCACCACTTCCATGTGAATTTTTCTTTTTGAGATGAACAACACACGTTCATTTTTTTTGTACACAACTGTCAACTTGAAATGCAGAGCGAGTGTTCCTAGGTCACAATTTTTCAAGAGGCTATAATAGTTCCAGATTTCGAGCTCCATGGGATTTCACTTATCAAACCTTTGAATTGTCTCTTTCTATTGTATTTATAAAGGAAAAGTCTGAGAGTAGAGGCTCTTGTTTTCTGAGTCTAGTAGAGGAGAAAAGAGAGTGCAAGTTTTTTTGTAAAAGGTGCCAGATTTCTGATCTTTTTAAACATGGCTTCGACAACTCAGTTTGCAATCCCTACACCATTATTGAGTGGAAAAATTATGGTTTTTGGAGCCTTAAAATGCAAGCATGCTTACAAGGTTTAGGTTTTTTGGAAACTGTAGAAATGGGGTTCATAAAACCAGAAAGAAGGTAGAGCAAAGTCCTGCATTTTAAATTCCTTAGATGACTCTATTTTTCCTAAAATCACTGCTTCTAAGACTGCTAAATCAATATGGGATACACTTAAGGTTGCTTATCAAGGTAATGATAAAGTAAAGATGGTAAAATTACAGACTCTTAGAACACAATTTGAAACACTTAAAATGACTGAATCAGAAAGAATTGATCTTTTCATGACTAAAGTTATGGGTGTTGTTAATCAGATTCGGTTGAATGGTGAAGAACTAGAAGATCAAAGAATTGTTGAAAAAGTTCTTAGATGTTTGCCTAAAAAATCTGACATGAAAGTTACTGTTTTTTAGTCAAGATAATTAAAAACATTGTCTGTGGAAGAATTAACTAGTTCTTTGTTGGCTCATGAAGCAAGAATTAATTTAGATGTGAGTACTTTAGAGCATGATTTCAAATCTAAAGCTTCTATGGATAGAGGTAGAGGCAGAGGTTTTCATGGTAAGAGAGGAAAAGGAAGAGGAAAGTCTCAGTTTGATGATAGATCACAAGGAACTCAAACACATACAGAGCAGTCTCAAACTGATCATGGTTGTAGGTGGATAGATAAATAAAAAATTCAATGTCACTATCGCAAAAAATATGGCCATTATAAGTCTAGATGTTGAAAATTACAGTATGTTTTAAGTAAAAACAAAGCCAATGTCACAAACACTAAATGTGAAACATGAGATGCCTTATTTCTAGCATGCAAAGTGACTGTGAAAGTACCTAATAAAGGTGTTTGGTTGGTATACATCGGATGTAGTAATCATATGACTCATCATAGTGATTTGTTTTCACACCTTGATACATATTTTAGCTCCTCTATTGGTTTGGGCGATGATCATTAGGTTAAAACTTCAGGAAAGGGCGTTGTACCTGTCTTAGCCAAACAAAATGTTGTGAAGAATATCTATGATGCTAGTTATGTACCCAATTTCAAGCATAACTTGTTGAGTGTTGGACAGTTAGATGCACATGGTTATGATGTTAGTTTTCACATTACTACTTGCACGATTTTTGATCAACATAAGTCTCTTGTTGCAAATATTCCTATGAAAAATAACAGGTTGTATCAATTACAAATGAAAAGTGGTAAGTTTTATGCACATAATGTTTCAACGCCAAATGACACTGACTTGTGGCATTTGTGAAATGGTCATTTACATATTAAAAGTATGATTTTATTGCAAAGACAGACTATGGTGAAAGGTTTTCTTGCTTTTTCTAACCATAACTATTCTTGTACAAGTTGTATAATGGATAAACATAAGAGAGATAGTTTTTCTTCAGCCTTTTATAGAGCCAAAGAAAAACTAGAGTTAGTGCATACATATTTGTGCGATCCAATGCAAGAAAAATCAGTTGCTGGCAGTCTCTATTTTCTTACTAGAAGGAAAATTTGGGTGTATTTCATCAAATACAAATCCAAAACATTTTCCAAGTTCAAGGAGTTTAAAGCCGTTGCTGAAAAACAGAGTGGAAAGTTTATAAAGTTCTTAGGTCTGATAAAGGAGGTGAGTATGAATCTAATGAATTCATTTATTTTTGTAAACAACATGGTATCAAAAAAAATGACAACCAGTTATACTCCACAATAGAACGGAGTCGCGGAAAGCAAGAATCATAAAATTATGAATATGGCTTGAAGTCCGCTCAAAACACGAAATTTTCTAAATATTTATGGGTTGAAGCAGTTGCATGTTAGGTATATATTTTGAATAGATCGCCAACTTCCAGTGTTCAAAGTTTTGTACCTAAATAAGCATGGAGTGGACAAAAGGTAATTGTTTCACACTTTTGCGTATTTGGTTGTATTTATTTCGCTCATGTTCCAGAAAAATTAAGAAAAATGATTGATGATAGGAGCGAAATGTATATATTTATAGGGTATAGTGATCAATCTAAATCATACCGATTGTTTAATCCTATAACTAAGAATTTTGTCGTAAGTTTAGATGTGAAATTTCTAGAAGAAAAATCTTGGAACGAAATGGAGAAAAATACTTGTCCTAATCCTTTTATTATGTTAGACGAACATCAAGCACCTACAACAAGCACTCCAAGATTACAGGTTCAAGACAAAACCTGTAGTAGTTCATCATCTTTAAATGTGTCTAACTTTGATAATCCTAAAATGAGAAGCTTAAGTGATATTTATGCACAAGATGATGTTAATGATATTGTAAATTTTGCATTTCTTTCATTTCAACCTACTTGTTTTGAAGAGGCTATAAAGGAAAAAGAATGGGTAGATGCAAAGAATAATGAAATCGATGCTATTGAAAGAAATCAAACTTTGGATTTGCTTGATCTAGCTTATGATAAACATTCTATAGGTGTCAAATGGGTTTTTAAAACTAAATTAAATGTGAGAGGTGAAGTTGATAAACACAAAGCAAGATTAGTTTCCAAAGGTTTTTCACAACAACCTGGCATATATTGGTGAAACATTTGCACCTGTAGCAAGAATTGATACTATTCGATTTGTATTATCTATTACAGCACAAAATAAGTGGCCAATTTACCAAATGGATGTAATGTTTTTTTTTTTGAATGGATTTTTGAATGAAGAAGTGTATGTTGATCAGCCACCTGGTTTCAAAAGAAAAAATCAAAAACATAAAGTGTACAGGCAGAAGAAATCATTGTATGGCTTGAAGCAAGCTCCAAGAGCTTGGTACAACCGAATAGACCATTACTTGCTGAATAATGGTTTCAGAAGGACCGACCATGAAACCACTTTGTATATCAAGAATGATCATCAAGATAATATACTGATACTGTGTCTTTGTGTTGATGACATAATTTGTACAGGTAACATGCAGTTAGATGAATTTAAAGCTACTATGAAAAATGAATTTGAAATGACAGATCTTGAATTAATGAGATACTTCTTAGGTGTCGAAGTGAAATAAACACACGATGGTACTTTTATGAGGCAACAAAATTATGCTACTTAAATTTTGTTAAAGTTTAATATGGATAGGTGTAAACAAGTGGATACTCCTATTGAAGTTGGTACAAAGTTAAGTAAACATGATGTGGGTACTATTGTTAATTTGACTTTATATAAGAAACCTGTTGGCAGTATTATGTATCTAACTACTACTATAACTGATATAGCATTTGTTCCAGGTTTACAGAATCTCCTAAAGACGGTCATTAGAAAGCTGGAAAAAGGGTGTTAAGATACATTGCAGGTACATCTACTTATGTTTTATTGTATGCAGCCTCTAGAAATAGTAAGCTTGTTGGTTATACAGATAGTGATTATGTAGGATGTATTTATGATCGGAAAAGCACTTCTTTCTATGATTTTATATTTGGTAGAAACTTAATCTCGTGGTCATCCAGAAAGCAACCCATAGTTACATTATCTTGAACAGAGGCTGAGTACGTTGCAGCAAATTCACCATCATGTCAAGCAGTGTGGCTAAAGAGACTTCTCTCAAACTTTGGATATACAGAAAATGAACCTATTTCAATCCTTTGTGAAAACACGTCCACTATTTCCTTATCGAAGAAAAATTTCCTTCATCAAAAGAGAAAACATATCGACACTTGTATTGACTTCATTTGTGAACTCGCCAATAATGGTGATATTGTTCTCAAATTTTGTGATTCCAAGGAACAATTAGTGGATATCTTCACCAAACCAATAGGAAAAGTTAATTTTCAATTTGAATGTTAGAAGTTAGGTATTAAAATAATGTAGCCCTCAAGATTAAGGGGGATTGTTAAACAATAATCTTGTTGACGGGAAAATCTGTCTGGCCAAAAGCAGGGGATCTCCCCGGTAAAAGGTCCCAATTAGACCTTGAACTGTTTGGGATAGGGATCTCGTCCGGGGTGTGGGTCCGGCTACTGCTGATTTCTCCTTTCTTTGGGTCTCACTTAAAATCTATAAAACAGTGGATACACACCTAATCAAATGATACAAGACATATGATTGATGCATTAAATGTACATGCAACACTATGAGTAGCAAGAGGAAATAATAAGGCATGAAGACTAAAGGAAGTGTTTTTAACAACACTTCATTAGGGTCATGCTTGTAAACTGTTCTGACCACAAAGGAAACAATTCCTCATGGCAAGAACACCCTTCACTTCCTAAAAGTTTTAAATAGTAACACAAATGCTAATAAACAAAGCCATCATCATTCATTAAGAAAGTGAAACGAACTCAACCACCATTAACATACTCAGAAAACTGTTATGCAATTGTGATATGAATTAAAGATACAGTTCCCTTAATCTAAAGACGTTCAGAAACTGAAAACATAATACTCAATAGCACTCATACATATGACAACACCAGATCCACAAAGGGATTTTTCAAAATTCTTGTATTCATGCTTAAATGTATAATCCTATGGTAATACAATATACTCAGCTCGAGTCCCAAACAAAATATCTTCTTACAAGCTCCCGAAGGAGTATTTATAATACAAAACCTGCCCCTTGGGCTTCCTTGACTTTTCATCTTCCTGACCGTTGGGTTTCCTTGCGACCCAGTCTTGGGCCATCTGCAACTTGCGACCTTGGCAGATATGCGACCTGCGACCTAGTCGTTGGGTCACTGGGTCGCATCGTCGAGCGTTTGGCATGGAACATGATTCAGTGACCTGGCGACCTGAATAAATCTGTGACCTTAGCAAATATGCGACTTGCGACCTGACTGGGTTCTGCGACCTTGTGACCTAGTCACTGGATCACTAGGTCACACCGTCGGGCATTAATAGGAGATGCAACTTTGTGACCTGGTGACCTCTACGACTTGCGACCTTTGGGAATTTGCGACTTGCGATCTCAAGAGATTTTTTGACTTGCGACCTCCAGCCATCAGCGACCTGCGACCTGCCCAGATCATGCGACCTTGCAACCTTGATCCGGATTTATGCAGGAACGCAATAGAATAAACATATAAACATAAATACAGAGATGCAGCGGAAATAACACTTCATTTCATTAATATCAACGAACTGAATTTTGCTTACAGACAGAATGGAAATAAAACTAGCTAGGGCGCTGGTAGCTATCTCTGAGAAGAGATGTGGCGGCTCCAGGCCTCTGAAATGTGTTACAATGAGGCTCGAGGGCCTATTTATCATTTAGAAACAATGGGAAATCCTAAACAGCCAAAACCCTAACCCTAGGAGATGAAGCGCCAAAACTATGGGCCCCGTTTGGGTAAATTGGTGTTTCAACTTCCCAGGGGCGTAACTTTGGCATACGATCTCCGTTTGACGCGTACCATACCTCGTTAGAAAGATCTATCCGAGAACTACAAATTTGGAATGGGCAACATCGGTCCATGGACCCATGTTGCCCTCCGTTTTCCCAAAAAACGTCGTTTAGGGCCTCAAAACGGCTCCGGAAGTTTAGGACCAGAAAAACTGCTAAAAATAGTAAACTGTGCCGAAACTGAAAAACTGAAATAGACAATGGTGGAGCCCCAAGTGGAATAGGCGGGTGACCACCAATATCCACCTAGATCATTCCTCCTCCCTTAGGAAGCAATGGTCCCCATTGCGTTAAGTTCCTCCATGAGATGAGGAAATTTCTGCTGAACTTGGTCCCTGGTGAACCACTTTCCTTGGTGCAGGAGTTGGCCAGCTTTGACAACCCGATATAGTTGGATCTTCTGCCGGCGAGTGTTCTTGATTTGCATGTCCATGATGCAATCTGTGGTGGCCTGTTCCATGCAGTCTGGATTTAACTCAGTTGGTGTGAGTTGTTCTGCAATGTCCGAGGTGTCCAGTAGAGGTGGGAAGTAAGGACGAAGGCGATCCACATTGAAGACTGGGTACAGACCAAGGAATGGTGGAATACTGAGCTCGAAGGCATTGTTCCCTACAGCCTTGGTGATGGTGTATGGCCCGTATCGGAGCGGGCGAAGCTTGCGGTGGGGTCCAGTGAGGCGCTCCTTCTGCAAATGTAGCCATACTTTTTCGCCCACCTGGAAGTTGTGTGGCACCCGGTGTTGATCATGGCGTTGCTTGTACTTGGCATTGGCTTTGTCCAATATATCATGAACCTGTTGGCGGATGTGTTGAATGCACTCGATGAAGCTACTTGCTTTGTCAACTTCAGACTGGACATGAGCTGAATTGGCCTGAGCAGCTGCAAATGGCATGGCTACGTCAATGGGACATAGTGGCTGGAATCCCAAGCCCACCCGAAAGGGGCTATGGCCGATTGAACTGTGGAGAGCCCGATTATAACTATGTTGTACATAAGGGAGGCTCTCGTCCCATGTGCGTGGATGCTTTGAATTGTACATGCGCAGAATGTGTACAATCATTCCGTTGACGACCTCTGTCTGGCCATCTGTTTGGGGATGGAAAGCTGTGGACTTGGTGAGCTTGGTATCCAACATCGACCAGATGCTGGACCAAAATGTGCTAAGGAACCTGCTATCTCGATCTGATATGATAGACTGTGGGATCCCAAAGTGCACCCACACTCGTTCAAAGAAGAGTTTAGCAGTGGCTTCTGCTGTGATATTCTTCTTGCAGGCCGACATAATGGCCATCTTCGAGAATCTGTCGACGACCACAAAAACACAGTCATTTCCCTGCTTAGTAGAAGGCAGGCCCGACATGTAATCCATGGAGATGGATTCCCAAGGTCAACTAGGGGTAGGTAGAGGAGTATATAGGCCTTGCTTCTTGATGGTCGGTTTGGCAATGGCACAAGCAGTGCAGGATCTGATGTGCTTCTCGACATCCTTTCGAAGGTTCGACCAATAGAAATACTTCTACAGGATTGCTACTGTTTTCTCGACCCCGAAATGCCCAGCGAATCGACTGTAGTGTGCTTCCCATATCATCTTGGCACGCTCGCTTGAAGGAACACAAAGGTGTCCCATGTGACATAAAAGTGCATCTTGGAGGTGAAAATTAGGAACTTGCGTACCCCCCAGGAGTGCCTTGTAAGTTTGGCCGAATTCTGGGTCACTCTCATAGAGAAGCGGCCAATCAGAAGTCTCGTGCCCACAAGCGTTGAGTACAATGGTGAGCGCCACGATCGGTGGTCGGCTGAGGCAGTCTGCAACATGATTGGTGCTACCCTTCTTATACTTGATGTTCAAATGAAACTGTTGCAGATATGTAGACCACTTCTGATGGCGATCATTCCGCAACTTCCCTTGTGTCTGTATGAACTGCAGGGGCCTGTGGTCTGTATGGATGATTGTTTCCTTCCCCAAAATGTAATGCTTCCATTGTCGACAAGCTTGCACAATGGAGTACATTTCTTTGTCATATGTGGGGTACTTGCGAACCGTGTCAGACAATGTCTCACTGTGAAATGCCACTGGATGTCCCTGTTGAGTAAGAACTGCCCCAATAGCATAGTCAGAGGCATCTGTCTCGATCTCAAATGGCTGTTGCAAGTCCGGTAAAGTGAGCACTGGGGCAGAACAGAGGCGGTTTTTCAGTTCTGTGAACGCCTTCTGTTGAGGTTCCGACCAAAAAAAATTTGCTCTCGCTCCTCCCTTGGTGACTTGACTCAAGGGCCAAGTGATATGAGAGAATCCCAACACGAACCTCCGATAGAAATTAGCAAGACCCAGAAAGTTGCGAAGCTCTGTTATAGTGGTTGGGGCTGGGCAATCCCGAATGACTTGGATCTTGGATGGATCCACATGCACCCCCCTTTCATCAATAATGTATCCTAGATATTGAACCTGGGTCATGCCAAAAGTGCACTTCTCCAAATTGGCACACAACTTGTGTTGCCGCAGTGTTTGGAGGACTTGTCGGAGGTGGTGAAGGTGCTCTTCCCAAGTCTGGCTGAAGATTAGAATATCATCCAAGTACACCACTACAAATGAGTTGGTGAATGGCCGCAAGATGTCATCCATCATCCTCATGAAGGTGGCGGGAGCATTCATCAACCCAAAAGGCATGACCAGCCATTCGAAAAGGCCTTCCTTGGCTTTGAAGGCGGAGGGTTCAATTGGTACCTGGTGATACCCAGACTTCAGGTCAATCTTGCTGAAATATTTTGCACCTTTGAGTTGGTCCAGAAGGTCATCAATCCGTGGGATTGGGTACCTATTCAAATGCGATGATCTTGTTGACGACCTTTAGATGATGAGTCAATACGAGAGTCTCCATGTCCACATCCTTTTCCACAACCATAACATGATCAAGCTCCCACAGACGATGAACTAGTGAGTCGATGTGACAACTGCACTGTGACTCATGAAGATCAACCTCATGATTCCCATCATTTCAGAGCAGGCCTTAGATAGATCGGTCCATTAGGTAAACGGCGCACGGGGGTCAGATCAATCAGGTGCTTGACCTGACAGTGCAGAGGAACCCCTGTGGGTGATGTGAATATGTCTCCGTACTCCTCCACAACCTTATCCATTTGTTGTTGTTATGCAGAGGAGCCCTGTCTGGAGGATGTGGCCACAGTCTTCTTCTTGCCCTGGGGGCGGATCATCAGGAAAACGAATTTCCTGGTTTGGGAAATGAGCTTACTGCATTGTTTTGCAATAACCAAAGAGATAGCGGCAGGAGGTGGTACCTCTGGTATCCTGTACAACTTATTTCCCAAAGTAACAATAACAGCACGAGGCAGAGACTCATACACAGCATGACGCTTCCACAAGTATGGTTGTCCTAATAATACATCAGAAACATCAATAGGAGCAACGTCACATAATACCTCATCCGTGAAGGGCTTGATGCTATAGGGAAGGCGGCACTGCTGGCTGACGCGGAGATCTCGTCCTTGGTGAAGCCACACGATGGTGTATGGATGTGGGTGAGCTGTGGTCGGCAAGCCCAACCGCTTCACGGCGTCTGCTGAAATGAGGTTCTTTTGGCTCCCATTGTCGACAATGAACTGTACAGGGGAGCCCTTTACCCACATCTGGGAGTGGAAGAGACGTTCCTCCTCCTCTGGATCTTCCGGTTCCTCCTTCTGGACCTTTGTAGTGGCAACAGTGGCGTTGGGCTTCGCATCAATAATCTGTTTCCATTTTTCATTCCCCTTTTCAGGTTCTGATTCAGAGTCAGAGCATGCATCTGACTCAGAAGCCCTCATCTCGGCCACTAGCGACTGCTTGGCCCGACACTCACTTGTGTTGTGAGTGGAGCTCTTATGGAACTCACACCACTTTCACGTGTCCTTCTTTGGCTTTGCGGTGTTGTTCTTTTCTTGTGGCTTCGATGAGTTGTCTTTAGCCGCCATGCCTTGGCTCGGTCCTTTGTTCTGCGGTTTGGAAGCACCTTTCCCTTGCTTTTGATTCGCAGATCCAAAGTCTCGCTTCTTCTTCTTGAATTTCTGCTCAATCTTGGCAGCATACCGGTATGCCGTACCAAGCGAGGAGATGTCGAGGAACTCCATTTCCTCCTGAATGTATCTGTGCAGACAGCTGCGATAATTTAGCACCAAATGTTTCTCTGAATCTTTGATACCCAACTTTGTGCGTAGGGTATGGAACAGATTCGTCAGCTCGTGCACATCTTGATCCCTTTGTTGTCGCAGCGTGGTCCATTGTATGTACTTGTCCTCATAGCTCCCCACGGGATAGTACTGTTCCTTGACGGCGTCTCGGAAAGAATTCCAAGTTGATACGGCCGAGAACAGAGAGGGTTCTGTCTGGTCCTTGTTCTCACAGTAGGTTTCCCACCAGTCCTTAACATGGGGGGTAGCTTTGAGGAGTGCAAAAATAATCTTCTCCCGGTCTGAAAAGTCATGAACCGAGAAATATCCTTCTAACATATTCAACCATTTATCTACAGCATTTGCGTCTATTTGACCCTCAAATATGAGAATGTTAAAATTTACTTGTACCTTAAAAGGAGTCGCGCCTCCAGAGTGGCTGCTGGATGCAGATGCGCCGCCGGTGGGTAGCCGTTGAAGGATCTGAGCAAAGTTATCCATCATCACGTTCCTTTGTCTTTCGAGGGCCTCCTCGAGTAATATTTTGATAGGATCTCCTGCTCCCTCATCTTTCTTTTCGTCCCCCATGGGCGTCCGTCGAGGTTTGCGAGGCTGATCTTGCAAAGGTTCCACCAGATCAAGCCCTAGCTCCTATACCCCGACCTCGTTGGGGACATGCAAAGAAGGATCGAGAAAAAGCAGACCGCTCTGATACCACTGATCCGGATTTATGCAGGAACGCAACAGAATAAACATATAAACATAAATACAGAGATGTAGCGGAAATAACACTTCATTTCATTAATATCAAAGAACTGAAATTTGCTTACAGACATAATGGAAATAAAACTAGCTAGGGCGCTGGTAGCTATCTCTGAGAAGAGATGTGGCGGCTACAGGCCTCTGAACTGTGTTACAAAGAGGCTCGAGGGCCTATTTATCATTTAGAAACAATGGGAAATCCTAAACAGCCAAAACCCTAACCCTAGGAGATGAAGCGCCAAAACTATGGGCCCCGTTTGGGTAAATTGGTGTTTCAACTTCCCATGGGCGTAACTTTGGCATACGATCTCCGTTTGACGCGTACCATACCTCGTTAGAAAGATCTATCCGAGGACTACAAATTTGGAACGGGAAACATCGGTCCATGGACCCATGTTGCCCTCCGTTTTCCCAAAAAACGTCGTTTAGGGCCTCAAAACGGCTCCGGAAGTTTAGGACCCGAAAAACTGCTAAAAATAGTAAACTGTGCCGAAACTGAAAAACTGAAATAGACAATTGTGGAGCCCCAAGTGGAATAGGCGGGTGACCACCAATATCCACCTGGATCAAACCTAGTCGCTGGGTCGCTGGGTTGCGCCATCAGGCTTTTAACAGGGATTGCGACTATGCGACCTGGCGACCTAAAGAAATCTGCAACCTGGGGTTTTATCTCTTCTACATTTCTCCTGTTGAGATATTCTTAGCTCTCGCCACATGAACTAGCATTTTCTGGGTAAGCGAAAAACTTCCTTGTCTGGGTCATCATCATAATCTCCTCATGTTACCTGTGTGTAAGCATATTAGATTAGCCATTAGCCTCACCCACATAAATATGTTTATGCATGTTGAAGAAAAAATAAAGATGCAATAAAAAGAAAACGCAGATGCATAAGGAGCATATTGACAAATAACATCAAGGGATTTTAACGATTAGCTTGGACCCCTGTATAGTCCTGTTCTGTAGACGATATATGAACGATCGTGCATATCTTTCATGAGTCGTAGCCTCTAGTGGATGCACAATCAGCGACCTTGCGACCTCAGAGAGGTCGCATAGTCGCACTACGAGTAAGGTCGCATCTTCTGGCTAATAGCAACTGTTGCGACCCCGCGACTTGGGTCGGAATGTGACCTCTCGATGGTCTCCCAGTCACAAATTTATGCAAGTCCCACCTCTCATTCATTTAGCACAATTTGCGACCTAGCGACCTGGGCAATACTGCGACCTCCTTATGATCGCACAGTCGCATATTCGTGCAATTCGCACTTTCATCAATTCCATGTGCTCTACGACTTGGTGACTGGTCGCAAAAGGCCAGAGGCAGCATTTCTCCACTTTGTTGAGCTGTGGCTCCTGTAATCTGGTTTAGCGATGAGTAAATGGCGGAGGACGTGATCGATGGAAGCTGCGTAGCTACAGCCATTGTCCCGGTCGAACTCCATGCTTCATTATGCAGTGTGCTCGCTCTCCAAACCCCGATTCAGGTGTATCATGGCTTCTGTATTAAGCATCAACCTATGCCGATAGCATGCAATGAGAGAAAAAGAAAAAGAAACGTTCATATCGCGCTGAGATGTATCACGATGTCTCTCGTTCTGGTCTGCAAAACTCCGGCGACATCTAACGCATAAATATTCTCAACAGAGGATGGACCTCTTGACCATACAGGGGTGCGCGGATTTTGATGCTTCTTGGTTATTACGTCAACTTCAAACGCAAGGTGCTAACCATCATTGCACTCACAGTGTGTACATTCGTGGCAGTTTATTGCATTATCATGCCAGGGCTGAGAAACAACGTTGTGGTAGTTTCACCACTCTTCTATGTGTCGTGAACTATTGAAACCTCCAAATGATGGCGAGGCCAAGCAGGAAACCAAGCTACGCGCTCTTTCCGAGATCATGTTAATAATGATAAGCTGTATGAGAATTATAATACGTCTCAACACGACATTGAACGAGCAGATTATTTCCCCTTGCTGCTCTGTGGTCTTGTCTATCTCTCCAATTGGCTATAGGTGGTCTTCATCCGACTGCAATTCAACACACATTACAATAGGAGCATGCAGTCTCGACTACCCTTCTTTTTTTGGGTCGTGCATTTCGGTCCCATCTCTAAGAAACCCAAATCCGTCGCTCTACAAGGCTAATTACATCCGGATTCTTCTCCTCTGAGTTGGAAATTATGCGCGTGACCTACCTGTCTCGGAGGTTGTCTCACAGAGATAACTCACAGGTCGACTGTGCTTACCACGTATGCAGAGGATTCTTCATTATTTTGGTGGATTTAGAATAAATCAAATATTTCTCTACCCCGAAAAGGTGAGGCTTAGCGGATCAATACCATGCCGACATGTGATTCGTTAATGCTTTTTTTGCGAACGGATTATAGACAATTCTACTTCCGTGGTGGGCAATTCATTCCTGCATGAGCCTGCAATTGAAAACACACTGCATGCAATCTCGAATAAATCTACGTGGGATGTGTGATCCGGTTTTTCAGCGCCTTTGGACAGAGGAAAATAAAATTCCTTAGGAATTATCAAAAATTGAGCTCTGTGAAGACAGCTCGATGTGGTTAGTAGGGGCACTACCGAAAATTCAGCTTCCAACGAATATCTAATGATAACCTCTTTCTAAATGGGACCAGTGCAGCAGATTTGAAGAGTGATTCTCTCCCAGAATATCGTCGTCAGGGCTACAGAAGTCGGCGTTTATCTGTTCCTTTGAAAATAGCTCTTTTAGTGTCAAACGAAGCATGCTTTTTATAGCGCTGGCTTTTTGGTCCATGACTTCAGTTATACCGCATAAATTATTCGAATTCTTTTTTAGCATGATATCCTTATACACTTACTAGAAATGCGCAGTCCTTTTACGACGGTTTCCATGCAGACTTTGAGACAGACACGTTGAAAACTCATCCATGTAGTTTTTGACTATCAACACACCATATTACAACGTTGCCGCTGTAGGTTTGTTAACATATTTTGCTCCATATTTAAACATAAACTTTGACTATTATATTATATCCGCTCCAACGTTCACCGTAAGTTGAAAACCGCCATCGAACCTTTGCGCCTAGTCGTAACGCACCATAGTTATTATGACATGTCACCATAGGTTTGTCATACACTCCGCCCCATGTTTTAAACATAATTTTTGATCACTATGTCCGCCATAGAAATATTTAGGCCCATTTGAAATGTGTTTTCATATAGTTTCGATCCGCCATTTTATATGTTTTAGACACTACATTACTTTGCGCCTTGGTTTAATTATATGATATTTAAAACCATAGCCTAGGTCCATTGATTTGCACCCACCGTGTAGCTTAATTTTAACAAAGATTTCTTCCCAAAGGTGCATTTAGATTTTTTGAAATTGTGCCAAAACTTGCCAATGCACCCATTACCTGAACCATCAAACCTAACAGCTATACTTTGATGGGTGATGATGAAACTGAAAGAAGTGTCAGATTTAAAGCGGCGAACTCTATAGTTCATCGTTATTCCCGAAAACAATTGAGGCCTGTAAACTTGGAGAAACTGGATCGTACTCCTAGATCGCTCCTACTTTGTCGATTTAAGTCCATACTTAATCACCAAATTGACAGTGATGACCTTTTCGATGCTTATCAAGATTCTTTTTGAACCCGTGAACCATTTCATTCAACTGTGGAAAATAGAAGAAACCCTTTTAGTTGTGCCATTGTCTTGCCACCATCAGCATGTGTGCTTTCGCACTGCATCTTGGCACGAAAAAGCCTTGAATGAGATTGTCATTCTCTAGGGAAATCTTCTGAGTCCACTTTGTTCACCAGGCTATGCTTCAGGCTAGACTTGTCGAAGTGGTGAAATATGTTCCTTTGCGTACACACATTGACATTGAGCTGGTATTGTGCAGGATCTTCAAAAACTTCTTTTAAGGTGAAATATCTGCCATCTTAGACAATAGATACTTCATTCAGCTCATACGTAAGCCTAGATCATAGCAAATTCTTCTGGTTTATGTGAGATGGCGTTCGGTACGGACATTTCCAAACAAATCGTTTTTAAGCATCTGGTGCACACTGGTGAAGAAAGCCTTTTGCATCAGTGACATCAAAGGTTCTTTCTCTGATCAACATGTATCACACCATCCTCCTTTTAACAATACTGGTCACTTGCTCCTCCTCCTCCCCTGTTCTGCAACTTTGGCCTTGTTATTGAGCTCAATTTTATTTCCCTCGATGTCGTGACAAGATTGAGGAGTTTTTCGCCCATGGGGTCAACCTATGTGGAACATTACAACATCATAATTACTCTTCGATAATTATGGCCCCAGATAAAACATATGAGACAAACAAGCTTAAGAGAGGCATTCAAACAACATGCTTAATGACCCATGGCGAGAGGGCCTTTAATCGTCAATATACAAAAAGGTTTCCATTCAAATGTATGCATGGCAATCTCATTACACATGGCGCGACTGCGGTAAGAGTGTTCGAGCATATGCTGGATGATCCCTCCCACATATGGCGTGATTGCAGCAACAACATCTGATCATGATGGTGAGAGAGCTCATAAGGGGTTGGGGATAGGTTGGTGGGATGTCACTGACTGCAGGTCGGGTGAAAGACGTTAACGCCCAAGCGAGCAGAGGGGGAACCCGAAATTTTAAATATACCCCAAAATTTTGGGTGGTGTTGTAGCAGCTACAACAAATGGCAAACCACTGGTAGAATCCAGCGTCTTTGTCAATATCACAACAAAATTCTGAGCCAAGATAGTGGTGCAAGGGAATATTGAACAAGTTCTGCGGGGACCCTTTGAATTACTTTGGCCTTTACAGGTATGCCTAGTCCTTGTGCCTCAGCTAGGTCTCGCTAATCAGAATACATCAATAGAGATCTCACAGACGCCAATAGATTGTTGATGATGTGAAGAGCAAGGAAGTGGTTTTATTATTTTCAGGATTTTTTAAAGTAATTTTTCAGTGTTGCTCCACTACCAGCAGGCCTGGACAGTACCCCGGCGGAGTCACTTCAAGAAATCACAAAATTTGCTCCGCTGCTAGCGAGCCTGGTTAGTACCCTGGTGGAGTTGTTGCATTACCTCTCTGCGCAGGAAGCCTTTCTCGATCCTTTTCCCTTATTTGTTTCATGTGCTTGCAGCATTAATTTTCATGTGCTCGTGGCACTTATTTTTCATGGGCGGATGAGGGATCCTGACTTATTTTATGAGCAAGAGAGGTTGTTTCTTGTTTTACAGAAACTAAAAGATATCCTGATTTGGGTTTTCCCTTGTGCCAAACCTTCAAATCCCATCTACCACAATAGGCGAAGTGCGCAAAACAGATCATTAAGATGTCCAAGACTATGCTGGGCACAAGGCTTAGGCTTACAGGTATTGGGTCATTCAAACTCATTAGGTATCCCCCAAACAACTGGTTCGTATCTCCCCAGCTAAATAAGTTTAACTCATAGGCATCTTGTCGAGAATGTGACTTTGATGATTTGTCCTAAGAGAGAGCTGCCTCTTGAGATAGCCACCGCAACCTCACGCGAACAATGGGGTTACTGTTTCATCAGTTGGGGCAGAACAAATCCGCAAGGCGGTGGGGTTTCAATGAAAGCTCATGGAGTGGCAGGCGATATGAAAAAAATTATGTGAGGAAGAGAGCATACGACGCAATGTAATAGGCGAGGCTCAAGATGCAATGCAACGCCATGTGTGAGAATGATCAACCAGTTGTAGGTGGAAAAGGAGCACAATACAAGCAGTGATTATTTATTGCAGCAACCAACAACTGAAAAAAGAAATGAGTGGAAAATACTTGTAACATGACGATGCCTAAGATATTCATCATAAACAAAAATAGCAAACACACATTTTATTTATTTATTTATTTTTAATTATGAAGTAAAAATTTGGCAAGTAAATCTAATTAAAAACTTTGAACTAACAAATTTTATTAACAATTCCTAGCTAGCCTAGACCTAAAACCCTAGTTTAACTAATGATGCGGTCAGGTTATGTGAAATCAGCTTTCCAGTGCAGCCACCGCATTAGTTCCTGACCTGCAAGAACGACAATGTTCGCGATCAGAGCCAGCATACGAAATCGTGCACCAACAACAAGACTTACCTGAAGAGCATGTGCAACGGCAAGAAGATCATGGATACATACCAAATAACACGCCAGATTAGATTGTGTAAGCTAAATCCCACTGTTATCTTGATGCACAACAATATGTTCTTGAAACTCAACATTATTGATAAATGACACAAATCCATTCATGCACGATCCTGGATCTGAGGGGTGATGGGTAAGCCAATTCCTATTTGCAAGCACATTCACTAGATAGGGTTGGTCGAATGAACCAGAATGCTCATTATAGTAGTGAGGGTGATCCATTTTACGGGGTGGAAACAACAAGCATGTGCCAGGCGAATTATAGATACTTGCGAATCTGAGAGAGGAAATCCTAATTTTGAAAACCCTAGTTCGGAGTTGTTCCTGGAATCTGTTAAGGATATGAGGATCTGAATATACTTTCGATGGAGGCTGCAATTCCTCACCATCTTGAAAAAACTCCAGAACTTCGAGCGGGGGGTTTCCCAACTCTGACAATTGGGCGAGATCAAAAATCAACTGGATGTAATCATGGATTGTGGTGACTTGCAAAATGTCAGTGGGCTTTGTATCAATTCGGTCAAATGTTGGCACAGTGACAGATTGATAATCCAAAGTATCGGATTCTCTAGATTTGCCAGGGTGGGGTGAATTCGATGCGGTTATGCTGGGAGGAGCATGATACTTGGGGATCGGCATTTGAGAAACGGTCGGCAAAAGCTGAGGCGCTTCGATTTTTTGATGGGTACTTGAATCTTCCCAAAGCGAATCATCCAATTCTGGTGTCTCCATATGGTTGGAAAAGAGATGCGAGTGATAGTCCTCAGCGATATGATGGAATATGTTTTTAGATAAGCAGGGATCGCTGTAACCATTGATTTGATCAAGTTGGGTACCTGACAAGTTAGGCTACCCGGGAGTTACCAACTGGGATGGGTCAATACAGAGGACATATTGAGGTTGCCTAGACAGGAAATTGCTTCTATGGCTGTCTAAAAATTCTGAGTGAGAAAGATCAGATCTAAAATATTCATCGATTTTGAATTGTGATTGTGAAACACCATCTGCATACTTATGATTGACGCCAATACTAGTATAAGGAAATTTTTAATGTCTCGAAGAAATTACTGGTGTGGTGGGATCGTGAAATAAATCGGGGAATAATGAACGAACAGATTGAGTCACAGAGGCGTTAACCATACAAGGCTTTTCAACACGTGCATCCATGTCATTTAGAGAAAACAATGATCTGGCGGGCCTTGTAAGGGAATCGACTTTATGCGGGATAGGAGTCAATTCATAATCAGTATGTGCATCAGATTTAGGTTTGTGTCCAGGGAGACACCGAGTGGGCTCGAGGTAGGTTTCATGAACCGGGAGAGGTAGATAGCCACTGTCGTTTTCAAACTCTGATTCGACATGGTGCGTGAAAGATTCATAGTCTGAACAGCCGTTGACTTGAGGGTTGTCATAGGGAACACTAGGCTCAGGCTGGGTTGCTAACTGAAATTTTTCAAGGGAAATGAGAATCACATAGCTGAACTGTTCACTTAACAACTCCCAATCGACATCCTTTTCAGGGAACTCAAAACAATAATGAACAAATCTGATAGAAAATTCATCAAGAGGTTCCTGAGGTTCCATTCTGATGTCATTTAGCTTTATCAATACACTTTGAAAATCGTACCTGTGAAAAGCTTGTTGTAATTCACTGGCAGTTTTTCAAAAGAATGGATGGAAGCTTCCGGCAATGTGCGACACCATTGGTTAGCGCAACCTTCGAGAGTGAGGAAGAAAAGAAAACAAATCAAACCTTCATTTTCAATTTTGTAGCACTCACCAAAGCCACAGAAATATGAAAGGTGTTGGGTTATGGGCACTCCATTTTCACCATAAAATTTTAACTGGGATAAGTGATACATAAGTTCATCGGGGATTAAGTATCGAGGCTCATAAAACTCTGACAAACATCTTGGGAGAATGATTTGGGAACGAGCCATTACAGATATGAGATTAACTGCAGGCTCTAAGGGCTCAGCTTGTCATCTACCCTCCTTCTAGCGCCAATTTTGTTGACCGGAAAATCCGTCCGGCCAATAGTAGCGGATCTCCCCGGTACAAGGTCCCAATTAGACCTTGAACCGTTTGGGATAGGGATCCCGTCCGGGGTGTGGGTCCGGCTACCGCTGATTTCTCCTTTCTTTGGGTCTCACTTAAACTCTATAAAACAGTGGATACGCACCTAATCAAATGATACAATACATATGATTGATGCATTAAATGTACATGCAACACTATGAGTAGCAAGAGGAAATAATAAAGCATGAAGACCGAAGCAAGTGTTGTTAACAACACTTCATTAGGGTCATGCTTGTAAACTGTTCTGACCACAAAGGAAACAATTCCTCATGGCAAGAACACCCTTCACTTCCTAAAAGTTTTAAATAGTAACACAAGTGCTAATAAACAAAGCCATCAGCGTTCATTAAGAAAGTGAAACGAACTCAACCACCATTAACATAGTCAGCAAACTGTTATGCAATTGTGATATGAATTAAAAATACAGTTCCCTAAATCTAAAGACGTTCAGAAACTGAAAACATAATATTCAATAGCGCTCATACATATGACAACACCAGATCCACAAAGGGATTTTTCAAAATGCTTGTATTCATGCTTAAATGTATAATCCTCTGGTAATACAATATACTCAGCTCGAGTCCCAAACAAAAGACCTTCTTACAAGCTCCCAAAGGAGTATTTATAATAAAAAACCTGCCCCTTGGGCTTCCTTGACTTTTCATCTTCCTGACCGTTGGGTTTCCTTGCGACCCAGTCTTGGGCCATTTGCAACCTGCGACCTTGGCAGATATGGGACCTGTGACCCAGTCGCTGGGTCGCTGGGTCGCGTCGTCGAGCGCTTGGCATGGAACACGATTCCGCGACCTGGCGACCTGAATAAATCTGCGACCTCAGCAAATATGTGACTTGCGACCTGACTGGGTTCTGCGACCTTGCGACCTAGTCGATGGATCGTTGGGTCGCACCGTCGGGCATTAATAGGAGATGCGACTTAGCGACCTGGCGACCTCTGCGACTTTTGACCTCCAGCCATCAGCGACCTGCGACCTGCCCAGATCATGCGACCTTGTGACCTAGTCGCTAGGTCATTGGGTCACGCCATCGGACTTTTAACAGGGATTGCAACTATGCAACCTAGCGACCTGAAGAAATCTGTTACCTAGGGTTTTATCTGTTCTACATTTCTCCTGTCGAGATAGTCTTAGCTCTTGCCACATGAACTAGCATTTTCTGGGTAAGCGACAAACTTCCTTGTCTGGGTCATCATCATAATCTCCTCGTGTTACTTGCGTGTAAGCATATTAGATTAGCCATTAGCCTCACCCACATAAATATGTTTATTCATGTTGAAGAAAAAATAAAGATACAATAAAAAGAAAACGCAGATGCATAAGGAGCATATTGACAAATAACATCAAGGGATTTTAATGATTAGCTTGGACCCCTATATAGTCCTGTTCTATAGGCGATATATGAACGATCGTGCATATCTTTCATGGGTTGCAGCCTCTAGTGGACACACAATCAGCGACCTTGTGACCTCATAGAGGTCGCATAGTCGCACTACGAGTAAGGTCGCATCTTCTGGCTAATAGCAACTGTTGCGACCCCGCGACTTAGGTTAGAATGTGACCTCTCGATGTTCTCCTAGTCGCAAATTTATTTAAGCTGCACCTCTCATTCATTTAGCACGATTTGCAACCTAGCGACCTGGGCAAGACTGCGACCTCCCTGTGGTCGCACAGTCGCATATTCGTGCAGGTCGCACTTTCATCAACTCCATGTGCTCTGCGACCTGGCGACTGGTCGCAAAAGGCTAGAGGTGGCATTTCTCCACTTTCTTGAGCTATGGCTCCTGCAATCTAGTTTAGCGATGAGTAAATGGAGAAGGACGTGATTGATGGAAGCTACATAGCTACAGCCACTGTCCCGATCGAACTCCATGCTTCATTATGCAGTGTGATCGCTCTCCAAACCCTGATTCGGGTGTATCATGGCTTCTATATTGAGCATAAACTTATGCCGATAGCATGCAATGAGAGAAAAAGAAAAAGAAACGTTCATATCATGTTGATACATAGCACGATGTTTCTCATTCTGGTCTACAAAACTCCGGCGACATCTAGCGCATAAATATTCTCAACAAAGGAAGGACCTCTTAACCATACAGGGGCGTGTGGCTTTTGATGCTTCTTGGTTATAGCATCAACTTCAAATGCAAGGTGCTAACCATCGTTGCACTCACGGTGTGTACATTCATGGCAGTTTATTGCATTATCATGAGAGGGCTGAGAAACAATGTTGTGGTAGTTTCACCACTCTTCTATGTGTCGTGAACTATTGAAACCTCCAGATGATGGCGAGGTCAAGCAGGAAACCAAGCTACGCGCTCTTTCTGAGATCATGTTAATAACGATAAGTTGTATGAGAATTATAATCCGTATCAACACAACATCGAACGGGCAGATTATTTCCCCTTGCTGCTCTGTGGTCTTGTCTATCTCTCCGATCAGCTATAGGTGGTCTTCATCCGACTGCAATAAAACACACATTACAATAGGAGCATGCAGTCTCGACTACCCTTTTTTTTTTGGGTCGTACATTTCAATCCCATCTCCAAGAAACCCAGATCCATCGCTGTGCAAGGCTAATTACATCCGGTTTCTTCTCGTCTGAGTTGGAAAGTCTGCGCGTGACCTCACTGTCTCAGAGGTTGTCTCACAGAGATAACTCATAGGTCAACTGTGCTTACCACGTATGCGGAGGATTCTTCATTATTTCAGTGGATTTAGAATAAATCAAAGATTTCTCTGCCCCGAAAAGGTGAGGGTTAGCGAATCAATACCATGTCGACATTTGTTTCGTTAATGCTTTTTCTGCGAACGGATTATAGACAATTCCGCTTTCGTGGTGGGCAGTTCATTCCTCCATGATCCTGCAATTGAAAACGCACTGCATGTAATCTCAAATAAATCTACATGGGATGTGTGATCTGGTTTTTCAGTGCCTTTGGATAGAGTAAAAGCAAACGCCTTAGGAATTATCAAAAATTGAGCTCTGTGAAGACATCTCGACGTGGTCAGTAGTGGCACTATTGAAAATTCAGCTTCCAACGAATATGTAACGATAACGTCTTTCTAAATGGGACCAACACAGCAGATTTGAAGAGTGATTCTCTCCCGGAATATCACCGTCGGGGCTACAGAAGTCGGCTTTTATCCGTTCCTTTGAAAATAGCTCTTTTAGTGTCAAACGAAGCATGCTTTTTATAGCGCTGGCTTTTCGGTCCATGACTTCAGTTATAACGCATAAATTATTCTAATTATTTTTTAGCATGATATCCTTATACACTTACTATAAACGCGCGGTCCTTTTACGATGGTTGCCATGCAGAATTTGAGACAGACACGTTGAAAACTCATCCATGCATTTTTTGACTATCAACACACCATATTACAACGTTGCCACTGTAGGTTTGTTAACATATTTCGCTCCATATTTAAACATAAACTTTGACTATTATATTATATCTGCTTCAACGTTCACCGTAAGTTGAAAACCCCCATCGAACCTTTGCACCTAGTCGTAACGCACCATAGTTATTATGAAATGTCACCATATGTTTGTCATACACTCCGCCCCATGCTTTAAACATAAGTTTTGATCACTATGTCGGCCATAGAAATATTTAGGCCCATTTGAAATGTGTTTTCATATAGTTTCGATCCACCATTTTATATGTTTTAGACACTACATTACTTTTCACCTTGGTTTAATTATATGATATTTAAAACCATAGCCTAGGTCCATCGATTTGCACCCACCATGTAGCTTAAGTTTAACAAAGATTGCTTCCCAAAGGTGCGTTTATATTTTTTGAAATTGTGCCAAAAATTTTCAATGCACCCATTACCTGAACCATCAAACCTAACAACTGTACTTTGATGGGTGATGATGAAACTGAAAGAAGTGTCGGATTTAAAGCGACGAAATCTATAGTTCATCGTTATTCCCAAAAACAATCAAGGCCTGTAAACTTGAAGAAACTGGATCATACTCCTAGATCACTCCTACTTTGTCGATGTAAGTCCATACTTAATCACCAAATTGACAATGATGACCTTTTCGATGCTTATCAAGACGCATTTTGAACCCGTGAACCATTTCATTCAACTGTGGAAAATAGAAGAAACCCTTTTAGCTGTGCCATTGTCTTGCCACCATCATCATGTGCGCTTTTGCGCTGCATCTCGGCACGAAAAAGCCTTGAATGAGATTGTCGTTCTCTAGGGAAATCTTCTGAGTCCACTTTGTTCACCAGGCTATGCTTCAGGCTAGACTTGTCGAAGTGGTGAAATATGTTCCTTTGCGTGCACACATCGACATTGAGCTGGTATTGTGCAGGATCTTCAAAAACTTCTTTTAAGGTGAAATATCTACCATCTCAGATAGTAGATACTTCATTCAGCTCATACATAACCCTAGATCATAGCAAATTCTTCTGGTTTATGTGAGATGGCGTCCGGTATGGACATTTCCAAACGAAGCGTTTTTAAGCATCTGGTGCGCACTGGTGAAGAAAGCCTTTTGTATCAGTGACATAAAAGGTTATTTCTCTAATCAACATGTATCACACCATCCTCCTTTTAACAGTACTGGTCACTTGCTCCTCCTCCTCCCCTGTTCCGCAACTTTGGCCTTGTTATTGAGCTCAATTTTATTTCCCTCGATGTCGTGACAAGATTGAGGAGTTTGTCACCCGTGGGGTCGACCTGTGTGGAACATTACAACATCACAATTACTCTTCGATAATGTTGGCCCCAGATAAAACATATGAGACAAACATGCTTAAGAGAGGTATTCAAACAAAATGCTTAATGACCCACGGCGAGAGGGCCTTTAATCGTCAATATAAAAAAAGGTTTCCATTCAAATGTATGCATGGTAATCTCATTACACATGGCGCGATTGCGGTAAGAGTGTTCGAGCGTATGTTTAATGATCCCTCCGACATATGGTGTGATTGCAGCAACAACATCTGATCATGATGGTGAGAGAGCTCATAAGGGGTTGGGGATAGGTCGGTGGGATGTCATTGACTACAGGTCGGGTGAAAGACTTTAACGCCTAAGCGAGTAGAGGGGGAACCCAAAATTTTAAATATACCCCAAAATTTTGGGTGGTGTTGTAGCGGCTACAACAAATCTTTAATTAGGAATTAGTTAGTGGCACAGTTTAAAAGTTAGTTTAACAATTTAACAGTTAGCTTGTTTCAGTGTAACTATCTTAAACGCATATATATTTCTCTTCAATAAATTTTTTTGGTAAGAGTGCTCTCAACAATTCATTCTCTTTGTATTATATTGTATCCTTCTGTCAATATTAAGATGGTTTATCCTCATGGAAAATCATTGTTCTCACAGTTTACAACATAGATAATTCTGAGCGGCAATTTCAAAACTCAAGCACATGATAGTTTCCACACAGCTTTAGAATCTGTGCCAACCATTTCAACTTAGAAATTTAAAGGGTTAAAATAATTTTTAGATATATTGAACATAAAAATTGGATCGTGACTAAAATTTTGTCCAAATGAAGAACTATTTTAAATTTTGTTATCTAACACTAATTGTGGCCATTCCAAATGTTTACATCGTGCAATACTGTCATATCTAATGGACATAATTTCAATCTAGCGATGAAAACTACCTTCGTCTCCGGTTGTTCTGGACTTTAAAAACGAAATTCTAAACATAAGTTGGGAAGCTTAAACAATTCATATCACACCTTAATAATAATTAATTTATTAAAATGTGTTTTACTGACCTCCAGGGATGTGATTTGAGCGAGGTCATCGGAAGACCATGTATTAACACAATCAACAACTTTACTTGCTTGCAAATTTATCAATACATACATCACCACTATTAGTAACTAACTATTATCAATAACCAAATATTAATTTCATCTTAATGTTCCATATTTGGTGTTTTTCACCTCTTGTTCCTAGTCGCTGTTAGTCATCAGTATTTTTCACTATCTTTAGATGACTATAGGATGTTTATAGATTTTTGAAAACAATATTCCTTGAATACCTTGAGTTTCAGAAATCTCACTGCCTTCATTATCCTTATAAATCTATTTTCACTATTCCTTAGTTGGTCTTCTCAAGGTCACCTTGTTACTCTTAAAAGACTCATTATGGACTCATACTTCTCATTTTCACCCTTTTTTCCTACCTATAACCTCATTGCCCTATTTTTCCCTTGTCACTGAACTCCACCTTCCCTCTAGGGTTTCTTATAGCTAAATCCTCCCCATGTCCCTTTGGGCACAATCACCTATAACAATACTCTGTTTTCACTTGAAAATCTCTAGGTCAAAGTTCAGCCAAAATTAGGTCAAAGGACCCTCCCACTAAGTCATTAGAGTTTTACATTGTTTAAGGTCATCCTTAGATTTTTCAAGCACTTCTTTTCCTTTGCTAGAATCTGGCTCAGATGTAATAGAATGTCAAGACATGGTTATTAAAGAAGGACCTAAAATTTCCAAAGAAGTTTGTCTTATCAGTTCAGAACCTGCAAATGAGAAAAATGGAAAAGTTCGGTACTTCTGCAAGAGTGTTGAAAGATTTATCAGCAGAAAGTAATGATGATGTGAAATGTCTACTCCTGAATAAAAACAACTTACAACAAGGGAAAGGGAAACACTTAGCCTTGAAGATGATTAGGGTTTATACACTTAATGATCCAGTTGAGTGCCAAAACAGTGATCACTTGTAGAAAATGACATGGAGAAAGCACACAAGGCCAAGCATGAAGAAATTTTATCAGAAAAGATTGATGGAATATGGAAAAAAGGTGAGGTGAACTGGACAAAAATGAATGAACTTGAAAAGGCTATAGAGAACTTAGAAGACAACACTGATGATTGATGTGAAGAACTGCAAACACTTAGGGTTTTGAAGAAAGTGGCCAAAGAAGGTGGAAAAGTTAAGTTGAACCTTATGGTGGAAAATACAGAAGATTTTGAAGATGCTACTATGTGACTAAATCCCAAAGGTGCCAAAATGAACTTTTCATGCCTCAATGATCAAAATAAAATTCAACTTCATGACTTCATCAACCTGCAAGGCAAAAGTGTAAAAGAATATCAGTGAAAAAGGGAAAAGGGGTTTCAAAAATTAGAAAGTGGGTTTTCATAATTAATCAAATACCTCTTATCTATAAAAACTCACTTTTCACTTCAAGGGAACCATTGTTGTCTTTTAAAATATCAAGAGCATTCAGAGGAGAAAATTTTGTGAGTTTTCAAGCAATATTTGCAAAAAATTTCCTTGGTGATGTGCGCTTGGCTTGGCGATGGGCGCCTGGGAGTTGGCATTGCACGCTTGACATTTCCCCCACATACAATTTCTAAAGGAAATATGCGCCTGGGAGGTGGTGCTACGCGATTGACAGAGCGCTGCGCTCTTTCCTGATAAACCCTCTATTCATTTTCAAAGGCGCTGCGCCCTCAGCCTTTGGCGCTGCGTGCTTGGATAGAGAGGGTTTCCAAGTCCTCCAACCACCCAAATCAAGTCAAATTGCTTCCAAATATTTGCTCAACTCTTCTAAGGCACTGATAAGAGGTAATTTCATGCCATGAGCCATATTTTTAAAGCTATTTTATGATTCTTAGTTGAATGGAATGAAACCCTAATCAAACCATAGGTTTTAAGCTTGAAATCATTGTTTTACCATTACAAAATCCTCCTATAAATAAAATCAGTGATAGACAGGGGCCATTACATTTCTTGAGGGCTGTCATTCATCTTTATTGTCACAACATCCATTCCATTCATTCTCACTCATTCCCTTCATTTGAAAAACTTCCATTTCATACCCTCCCTTCATCTCATTTCACATCACCCCTAGGGTTTCCAAAACAGATTTTTAAAATGTCTGAGGGTGAAGACAGTGGTATGGAGGCACAAATGCCAAGGAGACATGATCATATAGGAGGAAAGATAAACATATTTGACCCCCTCAATATAAGGTAACTCATTTCATCTCCTCTTACTGTTTCCTGCTTCAAACATGTATGTTGCTTTGATTTTTGTGAGAAGGTGCAGCAAGTACAAAACCACCCTGAGCTAACAAGACTATTTATCATTAATTTGCATGAAAAATAATTTCATCTTTTCGGGGTCACCTTTGAGATGTCTACAAGTGCCATTGCAGATGCTACAAGAATACCAAGTGTCGAAGAAAAGTGGTTCAAGCAAGAAAACCTATACATGAGTTACTTTGAACCATACCTTAAGCCTAGGTATAAATATCATCACAAGTCCATCTTCCCCTTTTCTCATATGCTTGATAGATATGCACCCATGATGAGGATAATAATGAAGTATTTTACATGTGAGGGAAGGTTTTCCCATCTATACTCCTACCACATCCGTCTTCTTATGCATTTCACTAGGGTTAGGATGCTGCACATACCATATTATCTTTACCGAAGCATTGAAAAAATGGCTTACATAGTGCAAAAGAGAGAATACAATCAGAAAATGCAGAGCCTTTTTCATCATTCTCTTATCAAGACGGTGGTTATGCACCAACTACAACAAAAAAGTATTCCATGGGAGACCTTCATTGCCAATGAGGTTTTCACTACTCCACATGGCCATCATCAGCAAGATATCCCTTCCTCATCTCATCCTCCCATTCCTACTTCTCCATCACATCCCACAACTCATGCATCACCATCCACTCACATTCCTTCACCTCATGATGATCCTTCCACATCACCTTGCCAACCCTTCACCCTCATATCATGATGACACAACATCAAACAGTGATGAGAACATTGAGACAGCTGGCACTAAAATGAGTGACATTGAGCCATTTCCTTTGACATACCGGAGGGGCTACAGGCATGTGTTCACTGCACTTGAGATGCAAGAGGCCATGCCTTCTACATCAGAAGAACAACTTGATAAGGGTAAGGAAGAGGTTGCAGAGCAGGTCATCGTTGAAAGGGAGGATGAACATGAAACTAAACAAGAGTTTCAAATTATTGACCTTGAGGATGAGGATGAGGAGAGGATCACCAATATTATGATTAAGAGCAAGGATGCTAATATAAGTCAGATACAAGCTAATCTCGGTAAGGCAGATAATGTGGTCAAATATCTTGAGTTAGAAAACCAACAGTTCGAGACAAAGCAGGCCATTAGTGAGGTCAGGGAAATCAGAGCTCAGAAGGAGGCCGAAAAGGCCAAGCCTTTGCTAGATGAGACCTTGGGCACTTTTGATGACAGTGAGGATAAGGAAGAACAACTTCCTAGGAAGAGACCAAGGACAATTGGGTTGAACAAGGCTTTAGCCTGGGAAAGAGAGAAAGAGACAGAATTGGCAGCGTAGCTCCCTCCAAGTGAGTTGTTTTCCATGGAAATAACCTATGATAGAGAATCGTGGCTAGAGAGGGAAAATTTACACCTAGAGGTTCAATTAGAGAAGGCCAAGAGAGACACTGACATGCAGAGAAATATGGAAAAGCATTATTCCATGAGGAACAAGATTGCAAGGGTCAAGCTATAATGAGCCCTTGCAAAGATTCAAGCTCTAAATGAGGAAAAAAAGATGGAAAAACTCAAAATTCTTGCTGATGTGTCCCTCCAAGCATCCCAACCATGATCAGCAAGCTAATTTCCAAATTTTGGCACATTGTGCACATTTTTTATTTTTGATAGTTTGGCTTGCAGAAAAAGGGGCCAAACGCACAGCGCCACTAGCGTTGTGCTCTTTTTTGGGGCACTCAAATGAAAAATGGCTTGAATATTCACGTTCCTCATGCCAAGGACATCATCCTCAGAAAATTTCAGATCATTTGGAGCAAAACTAGTCTCTCAAAAGGGTCAAAAACTACCTAAAAATCACCTTTCTAGCCTCTTTTTGGCATTGGTGATGCGTGCTGAGTAGTCTTGGGAGAAGGCATTTATCTGGAAACTAGACAGGATAGGATTTTCCAATGAGCTATCATGGATCTCATTTTGACATCAGGAAGGCCTCTAAAACTCAGCTGCAAAACAAGTGATTTTCCAGTCTTGGCGCTGCACCCTTGTACCTTGGCGCTACGTCCTTACCAGAAAGTCAAAAAAAGACATCAGAAGTTATTGAAAAATATATTTTGAAGGCCTTAAGGACAAATATCTCCAAATTTAGCTTAGAAGTTATGTTACAAGTTATTTTTGCATTAAATGAGTTTTGGATATTTTTCCTTGGGCCTTGCATGGTCTCAAAGGTCAAAATACATTAAATGTGTAATGAATTACATTTGAAACCCTACCTAGGGTTTACCTCCTCACTTGGAAGATAAATACTGACTGGAGGCTTCATAATTTTTTTGGTTGATTGTTGAGATGAAAATCACATAGACTTTGAGTGGTGAAGAGTTTTTGGCTTTAGAGCTTTGTAATTGTCTTGGACTGAATGATAATGGAGCAAGCACATTTGAAGGATTCATGGAATTTTTCAAATGGTGATGTTATTCCAATTTAGTTATTGTTTCCTTATGTTTCCCATATTTTTCATCTTTTCCCTTGCAATAGAACAAAAAATTTAGGTTAAGATATGCTGTTAGAGGCACTTTAAGCCTATTTTCCTTCTATTGTTCCAATGTTTTCCTCTGCTGAGTCTAATTACAGAATTCTTGGTTTCTCTCTGGTTCCACTTAGCTTTTTGTCTTGAAAATGTTTTAATGGAGTCAAGCCAAAGAATTTTATGGTATGCCCTGTCCTTTGGTGTAGCTTGAAACATTGTTTTTAAGGCCTTTTCTTTGAAGTTTACTGATTAGGGTTTGGCTAAAGAAGTTTATGGTTTTCCCTGTCCTTTAGTCCATCTTGAATAGTGAATTTGAAGGTATTTTATGGTCTGATTGAAGAATTTAGGAGTTTCCTACTCTTTGATCATCACTTATATGTTATCTTAAATGTTTTCTTTCTTCGAAGGTGAATAACTAGAGAATTTAGGAGTTCCCTGCTCTCTAGAGTTTACTAGCCAAGACAACACTGATGATTGTTGTGAAGAACTGCAAACACTTAGGGTGTTGAAGAAAGTGGCGAGAGAAGGTGGAAGAGTTAAGTTGAACCTTATGGTGGAAACTACAGAAGATTTTGAAGATGCTACTATGTGACTAAATCCCAAAGGTGCCAAAATGAACTTGTCATGCCTCAATGACCAAAAGAAAAGTCAACTTCATGACTGTTACAGTCTCGTGATTTAGCATATTGGTAAACCAAATGCATAGGGTAACATTAGACCAGTCTTTGGAGTCCTAGAACCTAGCCTTCCTGGACTCAGAGTGGGCTCTCTCTATTGTATGCAAAGGATGTGAACTTGTTTGCTTTTAGGGTTTGATTTTAGGCTAGTTGTTAAGTGTAGGGTTTGTTTGATTGTTTTGGTTGGGTAAGATGGTCAAGTAGAATATATGGAATGAGGAAATGTTCAAGTCATTGGGCTATGGAGTCTATAAAATTCATGGAAAGTTAAACAATGGATCGGGGAGCATCACATGGAAAATCTAGCATGGTCAATGGATTTTCAAGGTTTATGGGAAATGAGATGGACATCAATTTTGTGAACAAAAGTAGGGAAAAGGGAAATCAAGAATCCTTTTTCAAATACTTAAAACAAGAAGGGACTTCAACACTATTTAGCATAAAGAAGTAATCAATAGACAGGGCACACCAATAACTCTTTGATTCCACTTAAGAAAATAAGCATTTCAGACAAACATTCCAAGGAAATATAGAAGGCGAGAAACTCATTTAACTTCTAGTGATTTCACCTTCAAGGTTAGAAAACATTCAAGATACACATAAAACTTTAATAAAATAATAGGGAACGCCTAAACATCATTGATCATATCTATGAAGATCTCCAAAACAATTATTCAAGCATGGACAAAG